>BGPR01007632.1:2990-24504 GCA_013235015.1 Araneus ventricosus
TCATGTTGTTCAATTGGAGCTCTCAAGTACACATGCTTCATTATAATTTTAGCCCATCCAATGCCGGGCGGCAGTCGCTTGGGAAGTGAACAAACCTTTTTCATTGGAAACCGTTGAAGTGGCAGTTCCTAAGAAGGGAGAAGTTAGAATAAAGGTAAATGCTTTCATTTGCCTATTATAATGTATTGAAATTATGTAAATATTCTTTAACCAGCGGGAGTGGCCTCCCCTACACTTCCTCGTATACTTCTCAAAAATTTGTCATCTGCCTTCACCTTGCGTGGATAAAAAAAATCGAATCTGCTCTATTCAAGTATCTAAAATAAAAAGTAAAAATTCGAATCTGCAACAAGTTTCTAACACGTGAAAACGACAAAACAAACAAAAATAATCCGAGCAGGATCAGAATTCGCCAAAAGGGAGAAAAAGGAACAAAAGGGAAGAAAAAAGCGCCAAGCAGGAGTCCGTCATGAAAGACGCTTAATATCACGCACATAAGATTGCCTCCAGTACGCATGCGCGTGGAGATACGGATTCTTTTCAAAAGTAAATTATACAGACTGACAGACAGTCAACCCTTTGACGGATTTGGCCTAAAATCTTATACGTACCTACATTCATGACGATAAAACTGTGTACCAAATTTTATCCATCTAGCTATTCAAGTTTTTGAGTTATAGCGCTCACATGACCGTGGACATACAAATAGACAGACTTCCCGCTGACGGATTTGGTCCACAATTTGACAGAAACCTACAAATTATGTTTAAAGACCACATACCAAATTTCATTCTCGTAGCTCTAATTGTTTTGGAGTTATCGTGTTCACAGACAGACATAATTCCAAAATTGTGTTTTTCGGACTCAGGGAGGTCTAAAACGTGGAGATTCGTCAAAATCTCGAGTTCGAATTTTTTGACGATTACAATACTTTCTCTTTGTATGCGAGAAAGTAAAAATGAAATAAAAATATGATAAACAAGTCTTTACGTACCTTTTTACATTATTAGACAATACTAGGATTACACTGCTACGTTCAGTAGCAGTAGCTACAGTTTACACATAATTTGTAGGTTTCTATCAAATTTTGGACAAAATCTGTCTACGGGAAGTCTGTCTGTCTGTCTACCGCGTTCATGTGAACACAATAACTCAAAAACTGGAATAAGTAGATGGATAAAAATTGGTACACAGTTTTATCATCATGATTGTAGGTCCGTATCAAATTTTGGGCCAAATCCGTAGAAGGGTTGACTGTCTGTCGGACTAATCGCATACTTGTAAAAATTATATCTCCTAAACCCTTTGACTTAGATAAATAAAAATTGGTATGACGGTTGCTAATATTAATTATAGATCTGTGCCCAAATTTTGTTTCAATCGGTTAAAAAAAGGCGTTCAAATTGCATAATTAATTTTTCTAATCCGATTCTCCATACGCATGCGTACTGGTAGCAATCTCTGTGAACGCGGAAGGATTACGTCAAATAAAAATTGGTATGACGGTCACCTATTGCACAGCCATTACGGTGAGTATTCAGTATTTTCAAATATACTGGAAGTCAGAAATTTTGTTTTGAATGAATAGATCAATCCTATGGGAATTTTCAAACGTTTTTCATTGTAGGTCTAAACTAGCATGATGTGAGGCTTTCAAGTAAGTTCCATGGATTGAAATAAAAAGAAGATATCCAAGATTGAAAGGAAAATGGCGATCTGCATTCGACAGCTTCACATATATGATTGGCATGAGCAAAAAGCTTATTTCAAAATTTAAAAAGATGTATTCCCAAACCCTTATCTGACAGAAGCGTTCACTTGTTTCCTGTAGGTTTCTGTAAGGATATCTAATATATATGCCTTAAGCAAGGTTGTTTTAGGATCTTGTAGGGAAACTCTGCGACATCTGCCTTCAAAAATATAATATTTTTATACATAATATTTTCCCGAGTCTGATATTAATTCTAAGACATTTCTGAACTTTGATGTCCAAGTATAGATCATTCCTTCTCCCATTTTTAAGTACCTGTTGTCTAAATCTGCTGAGTTATTTCCCGACAAAGGTTTTTCTATTGTAAAGCAGTGCAGCTTTGATCAATAACTTTATAACAAAACGAGTTCTAACTCGTAACTAACGAGTTACTAACAAGGCGAATTAAAATCCCATGTCACAATATGAATAATTTAAACCCTCTACTTTCTCGTATTCTTACATAATATGAAGCGTTTTGTGTTTCATTTCGTAGTATAGAGAAGAGAATTGAGTATAAATTTTGGACCTTCTTCCGTTGGCCAATTGGCTTCAAAATTTGTTATAGACAATTCTTACAATTATTTACAATTTTGGTATCAAGGCCACATACCAAATTTAAGACTACACACGATTTATCAAGGTTGTTATATCTTTGAGTATACCATGTGTATGTTTACCATGTGCGCAAATAGGCATGTGAACATACAGTCAAGACGTTGACGAATTCAGTCCATTCATTTGTCTAGTGTGTCTGATTGATGAATTATCGTACTCATATACACATGGGAAGACAGACAGACAGTCTTTCCGATGAAAAATTTTGTCCAAAATTTCTAAAATTTGATATCAAAACTACTTTCCTAGTTTCGTACATCTAACTAATTTTGTTTGCGTTTCCTGTTCACACACAGAAATAATTCTAAAAATGTTATTTTTGGAACTCAGGGATGTCTAAAACCTGGGGATTCATCAAAATCTCGAAGTCGAATTTTTTCTCGATCACAATACTTTTTCTTTGGATACTTCGTGCACGATAAAGTGAAAAAAAAACTACAAATAGGAGTCTTCAGAATTCCCAATAAAAAAATTCTTTACATCATCAATTTAAAAACGTTCCTCCGCAAAGTTCAGTTCTTTAATGTGGTTATTACACCACAATAAAGAACAATTATTATACCACAATAAAGAAGTAAAATATATTTATTCGCATAAAAATACTTTTAATCTTAATAGAAACATCATAAATCATACAAGTTCTCGATTGTTTGGTGAACAACGTCATGTATCTGGTTTCTCGCAATGCACTAAAACCCCGTTTAACCGAACTCGCGTTATCCGAAATGCCTCTGAAATTGCAAATCTAAAAAACACGTACTGTACTTCAATGAAATAATCTAAAAGGCGAGACTTTATTGCAACGATATCCCCACTTTTTTTTAAAGCCTTCCCAAGAAGGTCAATGATTAATTTTTGAACGCTAAAATTAAAATTAATGGACATTAACAATATTAATTTTGATATTGTTTTCCTGTCTCTGTCAGGCGCATTTCGTCTGAATTCGGTGCGAATAACGGCCCTACGGAGGGTTAACGTTAATACAGATTAGATTACCCCGCCCTGGCCTAGACCGTGCAGGAAAAATGTGATATATCTTATTTTACAGTATTTTTCTCTTCTGATTTTTAGAGATGAGAAACAACAGTTTCACTGAACGACGACAATAAATCTAATTCTTTAATTAACAGTTCGTGAAGAAGTCCTCGGAATGAGATACGAATATCGGCATTATTTATTAAGTCTTTTAAACTCATTGATTGTCATCCACTAGGCCAGTTTTTTCTGTATGATGTCCAAATTTCGCACTCTTTAATTACGTGAAAAACAGATCCCGTTTCTTGGCCGCATGAACATAAAGTCGTTTTTTCGAAGAATCTAGCCTGATGTTCTCTAAAAACTCCATGTGCCGTCAAAATATGATTTATGTAGAAATCGCCATATAGTCGATCAACGTTAACTTTATCTATTAGGTTTTTGGTCCATCGCGCATTTTTTGAATCATTCCAACGATTTTGCCACAGGTCCTTTATAATTTTATTTCCTTCATTTCTTATCTGGTTTCTGGAGGGAACAAAACTAATTGTTTCATCTGTAATCGATGTTGCCTCCTTGGCTAGTTGATCTGCACGTTCATTCCCAAAATTCCCCATGTGTGCTCTAATCCAAGTCAAAATTATTTTTCCCTTGCATTCTTTTATATTATTGATTATGTCTCTGGCTTCTTCTACAGCACTTAATGCCATAAGTGTTGACCTCGAGTCACTGATTATATTTACTTGGATTAGCTTTAATAAAGAAAATAAGCGTAGCATACAGAGTGAGTTTTGAATTCGTCTTACACTCAAAACATTTCAGTATTACATACTATAATTAGCAGTTACAATTAATAACATTTAGCAAAATTAATTAAATATTAATTGAAATTAAAATAAAATAAAAGCCATTTTTTGCATTAAATAGAAAGGCGCATATAAAGTTACTTCTAATGAAATACAAAGACAAATAATAGAAAAAATATAAATTTGAATTAAAAAAGAAAATTAAATAAAAGAAACAGAAAAAGTAAACAATAATAATAATGGTAACAATACACCTTTTTGCGCACTCAACGCAGCAGCAGTAAGTGATTAAATCAACAAAATTTTCCTAAAGATAACACAACAAAAACTATAGTATTAAATAGCAAACATTCCCTAATAATTGAAACACAATAAAAATGAGAAATTAATCAAAATGGAAAAGAACTAGAATGGCGCACTCTTCGGAGACCACACGCCATTAGTAGTCCTAAATTGGACAAATTTTCTGTAGAAAGGAATGACAAAAGTCAAAATTTAATCCTTTCTGTGGTCTGAATTTGTCCAGCAACCAAATAAAGAAAAAAATTTTTAACAAATTCCCTAATCCAAAATCAATAGAGAGAAAAACGTAAATATTCACCCTCTTTCAAAACCAAAGCCAAGAAGAAATAGACGCTATAAGATGAACAAAGGAATCGACTATCTAGAAGCTTTTTTTCTGTTATACTATAATTAGATACAAAACAGTAATAGATGTTTAATTAACCGAAAAAATCCTTGTCCGAAACGGCTCACACTTCAGTTCGGTTAACTTGGGTTGTACTGTACGTGTAATTTCTTTGAAATTATTTCAAATTTTGCAACCCTGATTTCTTCTAGATGGCATCGACAGGCGTGTGCCATTCTGATTTGCATGATTTGGAAGGAATCAACAAGAACTATCCATTTCCCAGTGTTTTCGGCCACGAGGGAGCAGGAGTTGTGGAAAGCGTAGGAGAAAGTGTCACCAGCGTAAAACCAGGTCAGAAACATTGTGGATTGCACTTTATTATAGATTTTAACCCTCTGAGCGGTTAGCTATTTTGATGTACTAGCTTTAAAGTCTTAAAAATTTGCTTTCAATGTGAATAATTCAATATTTTTGTGTTTAATAAAGTCTCCGAAATCTTAAGAATATTTTATCCATGTTATTTAAGAAATTATACAAACGAACATGAATACTTGCTTTTGAACTCAATATGAGAAACGGAAAAATACGTTTAAAACGCTTACAGGGTTAAAATTCGCCATGTGTGTGATTTAAATTTCGATGTAGTTTTCACAAGTTTTATTTTGTTAGAAACATGATAAAAAAAATTCGTATTTTGATGACCTAATTAAAATGCAATTTGATAAAATTTTAAAATATAAATTAGGGGGTCTGAATAAAAACAATACTTTTGCGTGTTGCCACCCTTTAATAAATTTGCGGAAATTTGGATTAAAAAAAGAGTAACATTTCAAGTGCGAAGCTAAGTCAGTCTTATGATGTGGATTGGTAACGAAAAACCACAGTGACTTTCAGCTTTTCGTTAGTTTTCAAAATAATATAAGAATTGTTCGTTGGTAGCATTTAAAACATTGGATACTTCGAAACTTGGATGTAAACGTCCAAGCTTTGTTCAAACTCTACACACAAGGTTGCCCAATTATGAACGTTGCGTGAAGCCGCACCATATCGTAGCTTCGGCAGTACGCAAGAACGGTTGCTGGATTTTGCAAGGTTTTTCTGTTGTCCAAATGTAATTGTGAGAATCACTTAACCATTCATTTGAAAGTTAGCCTCATCCATCCATAGAACAATTCATGACCAAATTTGCATTGATTGCGCAGGGGCATAATTTCTGTTTATAAAATCAGGTTTAACTACTGTAACAGTGACACTTACGGGCATTTTTTTAAAAACAAAATCTCTTTTTATTAAATCTCGAGAGCATAATCCGAATTTCATGCTGTTATGACGCCCTACGGAGAACGCGAAGTTAGAGAATTTTAATTTCGACAATCCTTATTTCTAACTTTCAACCGAAAATAGCGTATGTGGCAATGGATTTTAAATACATCCATTTAGTAAATATATTTCGAATGACAAGAAACTGAGTGATAGCCACAAAGAACTTAGGAAAAACATACAAATTTTATACTAGGAAGTTCAAGTGATAACGTTTCTTCACGCTTCTAGCAACTTCTGAAATGCATTCAGAATTCCAGTACACGGAACCTCGTCCCAGTGTTGAAATTCACGGATTCTAGCAACTTCTTCACACTTCTAGCAATTTCTGAAATGCATTCAGATATGTGAAATTCACAGATTCTAGCAACTTCTTCACACTTCTAGCAACTTCTGAAATGCATTCAGATATGTGAAATTCACGGATTCTAGCAACTTCTGAAATGCATTCAGATCTCCGGTACTCGAAACCTCTTCCCAGTGTTGAAATTCACGGATTCCGTTTTATTTAAAGAACTAATATATTATAATTTTTTTGCAGGTGATAAAGTTGTCTTATGTTTCGAAAGTTTCTGTGGAGAATGTGAGAACTGCAGAAATACTAAAACTCATCTATGCAAGAAAACACACTCGGTAACATTAGTTTTTTTTTTTTTCATCATTGAATAATTTTCTTCTTGAATTTTTTTAACGTTACTACTTAACATTTTTGGAGCAAGGAAAAATTACAAAACTGTTTAATAAGTTAAAATTTAGCCTTTTATCTTTGAAAATTACCAGCTTTTTGTCAGTATTGTGGAAGCAGTTTCATTTTCTTTAAAGTTTAAAATAAAAATGGGTTTCAGATTTTTAAAAAATTATTATTAGCTATTTTGACAATCCATTAAACTCCAAATGTTTAAATATGTATATTTTATCACTTTTCACCAACAAATTTTCTAGAATCGGAATTATATTACAGTTTTTGAACAAGAATCATATTGCAATTCACTCTTTTTCAAATACTATAAACTCATGTTTATGAGGGATAGAATAGACCATAAAAATTTTATAGTATCGAAAATTTGTAAAAGCTGATATTAAAAAATCCTGCAAAAATGATGATGGATGATTAGTGACTGTCTCATGAAATTCTAAAGCAACATGTGAGCGAATATTCTAAAAGGCAATTAGGCAACATTATTTGCAGAATGAATTTTTGCGGTTGAATTCACTGCTGGAAAGCTTTTCTATAATAGGAAAGTGCTTATTCAATACAGAAATACTTTATGAACTTCCTGACTAATTCGTAAATGTACTTTACTAGTTAAAAAATTAGTAACGCATAACAGATAAGTGACATTCTAGCAATTTTTCTCTTTTCAGATTAATAATGAAGAAATCTAAATGATTTTTTTCTAGAGGACAAATTTTCAAATGGACGGAACTTCTCGAATTACATGCAAAGGACAGAAGCTTAGTCAAATGAATTCCATCAGCACATTTTCGGAATATACGGTGGCGTCCGAGTTCAATGTGGCTAAGGTGAATTAAGACATTTTATATACTTCTTTTTCAAGATTAGATGCTTTTAAATAGAAATTGTTTCCGAAAATTTTAAATATTTTAAGATTGTTATGTTTTTCATTGAAATAAATGTATGCAGATATTTCCTACGCAAAATGAATGTTGCCAAAAATGCATAATTATACTCACGAATATATTATTTGGATTACCTTCTTCCTACCTAGAACTTGAAGTATTATATAACCATCAAACATATAAATTTTCTAATGCCGACAAATTCCTAAGAATGAGATTGCTAACATTCGCTTAACTTTAATCTTAATTTACATTTAATTAATTACAATTGAAACACTAAGAAACTGGACTAAAACAGCTTAATGTGGTTGTAATTCAGATTACTTATTTATGTCCGGCGACTGTAGCTCATTAAAGATGAAATCTTATTTACTCTTGTGTTCCGAGAGAGAAAATTGCTAGAGAGAACAAATGATTAAAAGCTGGGAAAAAGTCCGGAGCTTATCTTATGGTTTTATAGAAAACAATTAATATTATCTGGTATTATAGTTAGATGATTTTGACACTTTAGGATCGTAAACTGATGAGTAATTTAGAAAGACAATCTGAAAACCATGATAATTATAGATAAAATAATGTAATCTTTTAAATGATCGTTTATCGTACAGATAACTGAGAGACTTTTAGAAATATCTTTTTAATTTTAAATTATTTTTAAAAGATTGATAAAGCTGACTCGATTTTCGATATATTTTATGGTATGTATAAAATATGTACCGGCCCTGAAGCCATGACCTTACCAATTACTGTCCTACCGCCACGAGAAAACCCCCAAACACCAGACATAACGGCGGCGGTAGTTATGGAAACTGGATATTCCATTGCATTTTGGTGGTGAAGGAAAGAGTTTTATTTCATTTGGAGCAGATAGAACCGGTGGAAGTCTCGTATCGCTTTGTACTTCGGTCGGAAGCGAATTCTTCACCTAACGAAGTGTGCATAGTTTGACAAATGTTGAGGTTGATTTCATACTCGTTTTTTTTCCTTTCTTCGACTCGTCTACTTGAGGCAACCCTGTTCAGGGTTTTTCTCGTGGTGGTTGGACAGTAGATCATCGCGGCTCTATTAAATTGTGGAAAAGTGTACTCCTAATTTTATTATATATCGCATCTACCTACTTAGTGCTGGGCTGTGGATCAGATAAAACGTGAGCATATTTCTTCCTCCTCATTCTAAAATTCAAAATCTGTTGTATCATACGGATTCTTGTCTTAAACTTCAAGATCCAATTATCTTTGAAAGGATAGTATCATCTGAAATTTGTAGAAGTAAAATATTGATAATCCTTAAAAATAGTTCAACATCTAACTTGTTGTAACCCTTACTGCAGATGCTAATTTGAGCGAACCACAAAAATATATAAACTTGTAAATAAAGAAGGGTAATCACACAAAAAAATAAGTTTCCTATTGATATTTTATCGCCTGCTATCCAAGGTTAGCTCTAATGTTTAGGCCACAGTATGTTATCAAAATCTTAATTATTAATTTGTGTTGTTTTTGGTGCCATAAAGAGGCTGGAACGTCACGACCGATGGCCGCTGTTTATGGCTGAGAAAGATGGTGGCAAATGTAGACAATTGGCTGTCTTTCAGAAATTTATTTACAACTCAATCACATTATAAAGAAAAATTACACTATTCCTTAATGTTGATTATTATGATATTTGCACGATGAATTAATTGGAGAACACTCGAGGGGAGTAGATGCACTCTGTCGAGAAAATCACGATCAATGTTCGTCCGTAACAGGGCCGTGTTTGAAACAATTCTCGGTGAACTTGCTTGAAATATCTCCTCAGTAATTCTTGATATTCAGTAATTCTCTGCACTCCTCAGGAAATTCAGTACTCTTCCGAAGTTTCTTTTAACTTCCGCAAGATTAGGCCCGAGGTCTGGGGTCAGTCCGAAAATAAAATTAACACTGCAGTACGCTGGTAATTCAATCCGTTTCTGAAGTTCGGGAAACTTCCGCAAGATCAGGTCCGAGGTCCGTGTCTATCCACAAAACACAAAACGCAATCACACTTGGGAGAAATGCAAATCGGGATCTTCAAATCCTTATGAGACTACTTTGGTTCCTGTCCCCAGAGCAGCAAAAATCGATCTCCTTCCCAAAGCCAAGTTCACCTTTTTATTTAACGCTCAAGGTCTGATGATCAGTAATGTGGCATTCCATTTCACAAAGCTTAAAAAAACGACGACCGGCATTCATCTTTGACTATCGCTATTTCCTCAAAGACCGATTTTTCTCTACAGTCTGACAAAAGTTCACCTTTTGTATTCTCCTAAGAATACGGCATTGTCCAGTCCTAGACACGTTGGCGACTCTGTCAATCAATTCTTTTGTTAGGCTGCACCTGCAAAGTGAGGCATTGTCATTTCCCAGACATGTTGACTCCGGTCGAACAGTGTTGGGTCAGATTCCACCTGCAACCCTAGAATGTTAACTATTGCTAGGCGATTTACCTACACGGCAATGGCTCAAATGAGATTTGAAAAAAGGAGTTTATTGTGGTATTATGTTATCAGCTATTTTCTTCACTATCTTTTCAGTGACTTGCGCTCTCCTAGTGAACTTGGAACTAGGTTTCCCCCCCCATTTTAATTAGTGCGTGTTTGCACAATATAAATCGAATAACAATTAAACAGAATGTCTTCTTAGTTGATTATTATAAATATATGCTCTTTATACGTAATTTATATACGCTATCAAAGATCCATATCTCTTTCCTCAAAACTATAGGCAATGTAGTTCCATCCCTCTTAGTGTCTCCTTGTTCTTTGCATTTTGTTCCTTTGCCAAAGTCCACTTCGATAGAGTAGAAGTTATCACTATATTAATCGCCACTTGTCGTCGTCTATTTCTTGGGGACCATTGGAGTGAGTATCTCGTCATCATTACCCATGCATATTTTTAAATAAATTTGGTGAGAATTTTACGTTCTACGACCTCAGAGAGTGCTCAAATAATAAAAAGCAAGTAGTTTAAAAAAATAAAGCCTAATGCAGTAAGAAATAATTTTCATAAAATGCTGTTTAATTGGCGATAAATAATAATAAATAGTCCTTCAATTTCATTCAGGTGAATCCGGCAGCAAATCCCAACATCCTTTGCTTGGCTGGTTGTTGCATTCCCACCGGCTACGGAGCAGTCATGAATACTGCACAGGTACCTCCTGGTGCCACCTGTGCCGTCTGGGGTCTCGGGGGTGTTGGTATGTGTGTCGTCATGGGGTGCAGAGACAGTGGGGCATCCAAGGTCATCGGCATTGATGTCAATTCTAGAAAATTCGAGCTAGGTAAACATTCAGATCTATTCTAGTAACATTTTAAAAGTATATATCAACAAGAATACAAGTATTTGAGAGCTATCCAAACTGTATCTTAAATTACATGTCTTTTAGAAGATGGTTAATTCCCAACTTCATAGTTGGAGGATTACGTGTATAAATCTTAATTCTGTCATACTTCATAATAAAATGCTGTAATGGGTAAAACCAAGGTCACTTTGAGAGTATAAGGTTAGGTTCATAGAGAGCGGAGAAATTGATGACGTCGCATTGGGACGCACATCGCTTCGTCCCAGTGTTACGTAACGGAATAAATATCACAGTTGAGAGCTTTTTAAGCAACCAAAAAACTTTTTATAAGCCTGACTTTTTGTGAAACGTTGTTAAAGAATCACAAATTACGAAAGAATAAATATTTTAAGTGTTTAATCGAAAATTTTAATAAATTTAGTTATCTTTCTGATATAATCTTCATGTAAGAAATAATTACGACGTATGATGTATAATTTTTAAAAACAAATTTATCCGAGACACTGGATGATTTTAAAAAAAACTAGAGAATTAAGATTAATTTTACTTCGTTACACATTCGTTAAAATAATAGTCTTTTAGTTACTTCATGTAGTAAAAAATAAAATCGAAAATCTTTGAAAAATTCCTTAAAATTAACTTGTAATTTTTGATAGATATATATATATGTAATAATCTCACTTAATTTTATTCCAAATTCTAATATTATATATTTTAAAATCTTAATGTATTCCAAAATCACTTTTCTAAAACTCCAGTTTCGTTCTTTTCCCGCGCTGGAGGTATATTAAATCTCTCATTTTGGCATATTTATTACTAAAAGAATATTATATAAGAAATTTTAACGTTTCACGTGCCGACAGAAAATCATGACGGCGTCTCTTTGGCAACAGACCTTTTCCCTGAAACGCCTACGTAACTTATTAAAAAAACCCCAATATTTCCTTCACTTTGATCACGTGTCCATATGTTATTCCCTTATCCGAGAGAATACAGGGATTTTTCTGTGCACTTTTGCTTGTAACCTAAACAGAGATGGGCGTATATCCACCACTCTCCTATTGATAATAAAATAAGAGGTAATTTTGCTCGGCCTGTTTATTTTCAACGACTACAACCACGAATACGTTATATATATATATAAAGAACCTTAAAGATATTGATGTTTACTCAGTGCATACTTTTGATTTTCAAGATTTATTCAATAGTATAAATATCAAAGATTTGATGATATCGATACAATACATTAAATTAAATTAAAGGTATTCCACAAGGTGGACCAGCAAGTAATGATCTTGCTAACTTATACTTATATTATTTTGAAAAAGAAATTAATTGCAATTCTTGTATAATGTACAGGAATATTGATGATTTAATTATTTGTTCAAGAGAAGAAGGTTACACATCACTTATTGACTTTTATCCAGAGTATTTAACTTTAATTAAAACTAATGAAGGTACTACTTCTGCAGATTTTCTAGATCTTGAGATCAAAAAAGTTAATAAATTAAATACGGAAATTTTTGATAAAAGAAACACTTTTATGTTTAATATTAATAGGCTACCATTTTGGAATATCAATATAAGTATTCAAATATTTCGATACATCATCCTGAACTTTTTACATAGAAGCAATAATTTAATCACAGATAGTAAAAAACAGAGTCATATATCGATACATTTATTGAAAATGCCCTGATATATGGATTTCCTATTAATTTCATGCTTGCTTATATTAACAAGAAATTGTTAAGACCTTTAAATTAATAGTACATTAGAATTCATTAATTTGAGTTATTCATATCCTTTGATTTCAGTTAGTTTTTAGTACATCTTAACATTGGTAGATGGCGCCACTATTATTAGAAATAGTTTGCAAATGATAATATGTAAAATTACATCATTAATTAAATGTTAATATCAAAATAAAATAGGTTAATATAACGTTTTTAAAAAAATCTATAAATTTATAGTTTATTTTATTAATGATGATTTATATAACATATAACATATTTTAGTTAAAATATTTTCACAATAAATGCGGAACTGTAATTCGTACTTAGCTTTTGGCATTTTTTGCTATGACTTTGAATCAGTAAGCATTTAGTTAATTTTCTCGTTCTTTTCGTAATATTTTGGAGATTTACTAATATATTTGTTGTCTTTTCCAACAATTGGCCCTCACAGAAGGTTGGTGCCTATAAATTTCGAAATAATGTGACATAATCGATTCCTCAGGTCGATTGGCATTTGATCGTTGAAATTCCATATATGGATTGGCTCTTTCATAGTAATAGTTTTTAATCTTATTAGCTTTCGGTATTTCAGTGTGTGAATAATATTAGGTTATATTGTTTATTATATTTAATTTTAAATGAGGGTTTAATAGGTGTATATGATGAAAATGTTATTTGAATTTTAATGGTTTAAAAAAATATATAACTATATATATATATATAATGATTTCGTGGTTGTAGTCAGTAAAAAGTCGAGTTATATTCTAATTTCCTTTTATTATGGGAGAGTGACGGAATGTACGTACATCTTGGTTTAAGTTTCAATTAAAAAAGCGAGCAGAAAATTCGCGCATACTGTCAGATAAGGGAATAGCATATAGACACGTGATCAAAGTGTAGGGAATAATAGCTATTTTTAGTAAAATACGTAAGTGTTTTAGGGAAAAGTATGGCGGCAACAAGTAATTATTTATTCTTTTAGTAATAAATATGCCAAAACGCGAGATTTAATATACCTCCAGCGCGGGAAATAAAACGAAACTGGGGTTGAAGAAAAGTGATTTTGGAATACATTAAGACTTTAAATTATATAACATTAGAATTTAAAGCAAAATTGAGATTACTACATATATATATCATCAACATCGGGTTTTTTTTAATATTTAGCTTAAGAGAAAAGGAAATGTCATAAATCCTCTCCTTAACAATCAAACATCCATTTCAGCTCTGAATCAAACAAGAAATATTCATAATAAAACTAAATTTCTCAACTTTTAATTTGTTATGTGAGGAGAAAAAATAAACGAAAAAATAATAACCAGACACCAAATTATATATAAATAAGCCCAAAAGATAATATTATTTATTTTCATTCATTGAAAACTCCTATTAGACAGAGGAAAAGCAAATAGTATTCTCAAAAAGCGAATCGATCATTTGGAATTGCTGTAAAGTATACAAAAAAAAGAAGTACCACGATCCATTTTCATTAAAAATAAAAGTACGGCGTGGAATTTATAAGCAATAAAAAGCAGTCTTGTGATGTAAAATGTAGAAGATGCAATAACGAACCATTAATCTGGTATTTTAACGTTTCTTACAGATGGAATAAATTTATTTCTTTAATTCGAAACCGCGTGGAATAGCGGAGAGTTTCGAAATCTGTCCCAGTAAGACGTCATGCGCGGCAAGACCTGCTGCGCATCGCGTTTGTGGACCCTCCCAGGGGTAAAACGTCCTCACTTCGGGTTTCGTATTCCAAACTAAAGATTCTAGATATGAATAATAGCATTATTTTGTATGAGGTCATACAAAATACCACCACCAATGCCGCGATCATTATTTTAAGAAAGTAAGTTAATTTTGATTAGTTTTTACAGCTAAGGAATTTGGTTGTACAGATGTCATAAATCCGAAAGAGATCAATGTCCAAGAAAAATTAGCAGAAATAACCAATGGAGGTCCAGATTTTTGCTTCGTTTCGGTTGGATTAGTTCCAGTGATGGTAAGCGCTATTTTCTTGCTTTACTGTCGCTGCTTATTATTAAGTTGAACGCCACAGAATCTGCTTATAGAAATCTGATTTTCTACTCCCGGGTTTCAGGAAGAAGCTTTTAGTTCGAGTCACCCAGAGTGGGGCAAGACAGTTATCATCGGCTTAGCGAACGTTGGAGAAACAATGAAAGTTGGGATTTGGGATCTTATATATGGCAGGAAATTAGTCGGGACACATTATGGTGGTAAGTGTCTTGTTCGTATATCTGTGTGGAAAGATCTATTAATACCGTTCCCTATGATTAGTTCTTTTTTAAACGGAAGACCTTCATGATAATGATGGTAACGAATTTTATAACTGTGCTATGGAGATAAAGTCTTATTTAAACCGTATGTATTTTTAAAACTTTTAAACATTTTAAATTTGGAATTAAACTCTATGATCTGGTTTCCACCTCGATCGTTAAAACGAATTTGAAATTTCAAAATAATTATTGGATATAGTCTTCAATTTTTTTTTAAAGAGCGCCTTTTTAGTCTTTTTACAAAAATACAAAATAAATTATTATTTAAAAAAAACTGGAGGTCAAAGTAAAAACTGTAACACCATGAGGAGTTGTTATAAACACTCTAACTGGATTAGAAATTTAATCATATCCATTGTGTATTTTAATTTTTAATAAATATTTGAGAATTTTTCCCTTTTGCAACGCCTCACGCTTTTACGATTTTTGTTGAAAAATTGTTTCCTACACTTTTGTATTCAAATAAAACATTATTTTTATAATTTTTTACTCTTTAGTTTTTAATGTATTTTATAATTCATTATTATGCTTACTATGGAATCTAATACCCAATATTTTTCAAATTCATAACCATATAACACCTTTGGTATTTAATCAAAACTAAATAAAATTTAGCAATTCCATCGGGAATACATGTTTGTAAAGAATTTCAGAACTCTAGCACATCAGGAAGCGAGTAAAAAATTCGATTACAAAATTCCATATTTACAAATATGAAACAAGTCACGTTAAATAAAATTTAGTAAAAATAAAATAATACAGAAGTGGAGTGACATATGTTGCTATATATTTATGTGGAAAATTGCGTTTTAATCTTTATAGATCTCGGGCGATGATCCAAAAATTTTGTGGAAAATTATCTTCCTATCCCGGCCGATCCCCCAAAAATATATAGGGTCTGGGTTCGGAGAAAATAAATTTGAAGAATATCACCCAAAACCAGTCCACATGCAAAAGGAAAATTATCTAATTCGCGTACCTAGGGGTGTACACAATTATGTACTAGGTGTGAATAGAACTCAGTTTAGAACTAATTAAGATTATTAAATAAAAACATAAGTAAAAGATATTTACATATATGAAGTATTTACATCTGGTTATACAAAAGAGAGATTTATGGTTTAGACATTATTAGTTACTCAGTTAGCGCTATGTTAAACTTAAAGAAATATCAACTTACATTACGTTTAAAAGATTAGCCATCTCCCATCGCCGCCGTGCTATCAGGGGAAAAAGAACCGTAGCTCGTTGCGCTCTGCTCGACCTACCGCATGTCCGTTCTTCTTAATTTCAATAAGCCATCTCCCCGGATTAAATATTACATTCGGTTTTAAAGGAGAGATACACCTACGCATCACGTGATTAGCACGGAGTGAGCGCTCAGAAAGTGAGAAAATATTATTAGGAAGGAATTGAACTTACGCTATTAAGCTAGAAGGGAAAAATACAATTCCCACATTTATTTTTAATGCAGAAGAACGTGTTTTCATTTCTCACTATACATTTCTTTTTCAGGTTACAAAACCAGAATAGGCATTCCGAAATTAGTCGAGAAGGTTTTGAACGGAGATCTGGAACTCGAGAAACTCATAACCCACCGACTACCTCTGGAGAAGATCAATGAAGGATTTAACATGCTCACCACTGGAGAATCGTAAGACCTCTGAATTTTAAACATTAACATCTAAAAATCTCATAAGGTTTTCGACACAGTTATTACGATTAATTATACAGTATTTTAAAGAACTCTTAAATAATGGGCATTTGGTATGTTGGTTAAAATTACTTTCGCGGCACAACTTCAAGATCGTAGGACCGCAGTGGCATAGGAAGTAAAGTAGACTCCGGGACATACTATGATTTTTTTTCTCCTCCGATTCATAATCAGTGGCTCAGCAAGTACAGTAGACTCTCGATTAACCGGGATGGTCGGGAAATGCTTCGTCCCGGATAAGCGAATATCCCGGATAATCCAATTTATGCAAATTTTGATGAAAAATTTTGAAAAAATGATAGAAAATGTAAAAGTATTAAACAATAAGACATTAATAGTTTAATTAATACAAAAGAAATATAATTAACAATACATTTTAATGTTATTTAGATTTACAATCCGTACAATTAAAAAGAAAAATAGAGATGTGGTTTACCTCATTGTTTTGTGAAGAATGAAATGATAGAAGTCTGTTTTTGTTTTTCATTTACTCTTTGACGAATTATACTACGCAGATTTCTCAATATCAATACAGTAGGAAAGGTTGAGAAGAATGCGGTCTTCCTGCACATTCCAACGGCCGCAATCTGCTCTTCCTTTTTTTGGATCCCGGTTAATCGAGAGTCTACTGTAAAAACTCTGCAGGTTATAAGAGAAAAAATATATACGGAAAAATTTGGTATTTAAAAAAAGTCTTTATATCTCCCCGAATATACATACCATTTTTGCGAAAATGCATGTAAGTATTGCGATCAGCAAACAAAACCATTGATGAAAGTTGCAAATCTTTATCAGCTTTCTGTGAAACTGGGTGAGCTCAAATCGTTTTCTTGTTCATCACTTTCTGGTCGGTCCCCTATTTATCCTACGATTGTACTTCCCATGATTCTTCACACAACTGCTTGTGAATCACAGTTTCCGAATTAACTGCAAATTTTTCGAATTTCGCAAATTGCGCAGTATTTTCGGCTAGTAGTGTAAAATTCGCAGGTTCCTATCTATTGATTCAAATTTATTGTTACGGGCGTCCTGTCAAATTTTTTGTCTATCTAATTTCTTATGTTCTATGAGTATTTTTTTCTAGTACTCACAGAAAATATTTAAAAAAAACTTTTTAGACTAAATGAATTGGTAGAAAATGCAACGAATGATTTCAAACACTATCAATTGAATTAATTTCCTAAAAATAATTCGACTTTTATATCATTTTTTAAAAAAGATGCTTTAAAGAGACTAAAAATATTTTAAGTCACAGACAAGTTTACGTGTGTGGGGGTTGGAGGGTCTTGAGATTAGGGAGGTTTTCTGTTTATTAGACTTCATCCAGGATTTTGTAATAAAGGAACAGATATATTTTTCTTTGCTTATGGGATATAATTTAAATACTGAAATTGGAAAATGCTATTATCTAATACAATAATCTTTTGAATTATCTTTCAGGTTAAGAGCTATCATTGACTTCGATATGAAGGCTTGAAATAAATAAATAATGACTTACATGAAACAATACTCGATGAACAGTTATGGAAAACGTTACATTTTACTGAGATATTTTTATTTCTGTAAAACATGAAATAGCATTTGATTCTTATTGTAATCTTCTATAAATAAATAAAATGCCTTTTCGATTGAATTAAGTTGATGTTTCTTAGTTGAAAATCTCCTAAATCAAGTATTTTTGCATTACTAATACTTCTTGATTAAAAGATAGTTATTGGGATTAAATGTTGAATGATTACTTCTGAAATTTTGCAGCTTATGATGATCTGGTTGAGTGATCCAAATACCTGTTTATTTAAGGGGACGTACGTCTATTAAACCTCGAAAATTTTCTATTTTATGAAAAAAATATTGTTTCCCTGTCTTTTCTAAACAATTTAAAACAATCCGCGTTAAAAAATTCCCATAATTATGAAAGTTATGAAGGAAAATGTATCAGTATTAACATTGACTGACCTTTATATTAATATTGAGTAATGTAAACATTGAATATGGCCATATATTTAAAGTGCTATATCTCAAAATGTGTTTTTTTATATTGCGCGCACGATATCTCAAGAACTATTGAATATTTTTACGCAAAATGTTTACCAAAAATTCTACAAATGTTCTACAAATTGAACCACATTTTTATACGTATTTCTCCAAAGAAGTTGGGGTGGAGGTTAGAAGAGGTGAAAGTTGTTAATTTAAAGTGAGGACGCGAAGGTAAGCAAATTCCTTTCTTTAAGGGGGACATACGACTGTTTAAAATCGAAAATTTTTTATTTTATGAAAAAAATATAGATTATTTCCCTGTCTTTTCTGAGCAATTTAAAACAATCCACGTTAAAAAAAATCTCCATAATTTTGAAAGTTATGAAGTAAAATGTATCAGCTATTCAACGTAAACGTTGAATATGGCCATATCTTTAAAGAGCTTTATATCAAAAATATGATCTTTGATATTGCGCGCAAGATATCTCAAGAACTATTATATATTTTTACATAAAACTTTTACCGAATATATATTTTGCTATGTTCTACAAATTGAACCACATTTTTGTACATATTTCTTCAAAGAAACTTTTTTGGGGGGTGTAAAAATTTAAATTTTAACTATTTTTAACATTTTTATTTTAAATTGGTATATAAAATAGCAATTAAATTTAAATGTTGATAAATTGAGGTTCAGTTTCTTAAACAGACTGTTTGGATTACTTAGATACCCAAAATATTTTGTTTAGATAAATATTTTATCCGTAATCATGCGCGCAAGCTGACTATCTCATTTTTTCTCCAAAAATTATACCAATATTTATTACTCTCTCAAACAAATACATACCAATATGAAGGTTTTAAAATGTGTGTATTATAAGAGAAAGAACAGATATTTTTGTAGAAAAGAAATGAGTTTGTGAATTGCATTGTTTCAGAGATATAATGTATCGAATGTGACAGTTTTCCGCCATTTTTTCGAGGTTTAAGAGTCGTATATTCCTTTAAAACTTAGAAAAAGTTGAAAAACAAATATTCGAACGCGAATGCGAGATAGAAAGATGTCATTTGCCAAAAATAATGGAAAAGAAATCGGTTTCTTCCAACAAGACAAAAACTTTAGATTATTTCCTTTTAGAACCAATATGTACCATTCTCGAGTTGTGGATTAAATTCTTAATTTGTATCGCAGTGTCAAAAATGGTCCAAGCATTGGAAGCCACAAGCTCATTGACTGCACGTTGACGAAGCATTCAGCCCCCAACATCTACTGCTGTCAATCAGTGGATTGAATAGACAGCGCAATTACTGTCATCGATATCAGTATTTGAAGAATGTAAGGCTCACGAAGTGTCCCGAAGAAGTACCATTTCGTACGGTACTATATTGATATCATTGCGTAGTACCTTCCAACGATGTTAATAAAAATTACAATATGTACATCTTGAAGACTGCACAATTCGCCAACATTTTTTTGCTTAATTGCTCAATTGCACGGAGTAGCAAAGAGAGTGTGTACTAAACGTTTCGGATAAATCTTTTGGTAGCGTCAACAGCCATCGTGTGTAGAGAAAAGGAAACCCATATGCTTCTTACATCAGCTAAAAGTTACAGTAAAGTGTGGTTTCATCGCTAATTTTTTTAATCAGTCCGTTTTACGTCGCAAAAGTTACAGAGTCTGTTGTGGAAAATGCTTGTTTCTGTTGAGTGATACAAAGAGCTGCTGCGCAATAGCATTATTAATATAATAGCCCAGATCTGTCTCTCACTGATCCGGTAATTCTCTGACGTCACCAACAATAAAATTCGCGCCATAGCACTGTGAGACGTTAAACAGCATTATTTCATTGTTAAAGCACCTAAATTTCACTAATTTTAAATTTAGAAAAGAAATTGCCGTTTTAATTTTCAAGTTTAATAGCTCTAAAATAGTGAAATAAAATTTGCTATCGATTGATATAAAATTTATCTCGCTATGATCAATAGTTCCCGAAATGTTTTTAATTATATGAATCCTATATTTCAAATTAATTCCCTTTTTTAAATAGAAAATAGTAAATCACGTCAGTGGTATATCATGCGCGTGATATAGTTAGGACGTCACGATGCATCTGATTATTTATTGCACTCGTGATGATATAATGTGATAATATTTTTTGGCAGCGTTAAAATTTACACAAAGACATATGAAGTACAAGGAAAATTGTTAAACAATGAAAAATACTTCACACGGAATGTTGTTTACCAAGATGATTTTTGAATAAAGATATATGTAAATAAAAAAATAATTCCTGTCATAAAACATATGTTTAATTTATTTGTTATCAATCGATGTTAAACATTTCTCTCGCATATATATCTATTTAAAAACGTCAAATTTGACCGGAAACCTCTCGAATGAAGAGGCAATTTGCACCCGTCATACCATGACGGGTGATTTTCTAGTTATTCAATAATCCCATACACGACAAGCACTGACTGAAATTCTCTTTATGCAATATGGAGTGCGGACATTCGGAGATGTCCCCAACCAGTCCTTCCCTCATGCAAGGCCATCGAAATTCACTATCTGGCACCCTGCAACTTCTGACAATGAGGATACTCGAAGTGTTCCGCGACCAACAAATGCCAGTAGCAACATTGAACGATGCCATCCGTCAACATGTGTTTGCCAGAGTGGCGCGAAGATAGGAGGCAAAGGAGCATAAATGCCCGTGCACTAGTCTTGGGGGTGCCACGGAGACACAACATTAGTGCGATTATGTCACTTTTTCAAGCAAAATAT
>BGPR01007632.1:24514-49612 GCA_013235015.1 Araneus ventricosus
TGGTATCCTTCATAATTAGCCGTGTATCTTAAGCTTTGATACAAATCTGCTGAAATTTTCTTGCGGAGATCATGCTTCCTGTTTGTTTGGAAGGCAGGGCGGGAACGAGGGGTGGGGATTTGAGCAGGGAAGTTGAACTTTTCCAGGCGGTATGCTTGATTTCGGTAGCGTAATGGGTAGAAATGGAAACGGTAGCTATAGATAGAAGCGGGTCGCTTTTAAATTGGCATTTGACGAGCAAGATGTCACTAAACGGCGTGAAGCAGCTGTCATGCTTTAATCTGGAGACCCGGCGCCGATAAATGCTGTTTTTAGGATTCCGGAACTGCAAAAAAGAAGGTTTGTTGCACTGCCGCCAAAAGCGGCGCCAAATAGCAAGAAACTGGTAATTATTTTGTTTTTAACTGTAATTATGAGCTTCTGTCATTGTAACGTTTTGTAGTAAGCCCTTGAAAATGTTTATTGATTTTTGTTTCCAAGTAATTTTAGATTATTAAAGTTTAGTTAGGATAACATCCCGTTCTGAAGGTATACGACAACTATTTTGGGGATCGACTTCGATAATTCCGAACCGTGCTCAGAAGGCTGGGACGAAATTTGAACCAATACCATTCCCTCCTTCCAAACTTGCAGATAACCCAAACGGATAGAAGTAATTCCAAATATTGTAACATAGAAACTAAGATTCCTGTAGAATGTTTTTACTGTAGCTCCGCTCAGCTAAGAAAAAGAGCACGGAGATCTTTTTATTGTTACTACTGGAAGTTTTGGTTAACCCTTTAAAGTTCACTACATATTAGTTTTGAAAATTACTAAATTTATTTTAAAAATGAGTATTAGACATGTAGCTGATCATAAATATGTAAAGGAGCATATGTTACCATTTTTTATTTTCAAGAAATGTGTGGTTTCACAGTGGAACTAATCAACTGTAACGGCTTATTTTTCCTCCGAATAAGTTATCATCGAAATGCAATTCAAATTATGTATTTAATTTATAAGTATACTTGAGTATTCGGGATATTCAATCATCATAAAATTGAATATTGCTTTTGAAGATTCAATTTTAAAAAGTATCAATTTGTGCAAGAACCCTCATCATTTTGTTTCCCTTAGAGATCGAAAGCAATTTAGCTCTTGCAATGTCGATATCATTGTGAATGCTAAGGATATTGAACTGGAATTTTTATATAAGTTGGCCTATATATCTGGCGTGAAGCCTATATATCTGGAAGAATGAAGGCATATTAGCATATTTCTTTGCATTTTAACATAAAAGAGGATCTCGGCAAGAATTTACATTGGAAATCAATCTGGACAAGTAAATGACAATTCTGTGAGTATTATGAACTTGTAGTCGAATAATTTCTCTAAGGGAGGCGACTTTCTTTACAAAAACCATTTGCATTATATTGCTTTTAGAGCCATTTAAGTTCTGAAGAATTCTCCTAGCAACATTTACTATAGAATATATCAGAGAGCTTTCGACACTATTTACCATGCATATTACAGTCGCACTGCTTTAGAAATCTCGACTGTAATTTATTCAAATATTATGAAATTTTGGGTATGAACTCAAGCTATTATTAATGTTAATCGTAAAGTAACCAGACTTTGAAAATTAGCCTGGACAGTCCCGTTTTGACTCCCCTCCTGGGCTGAAGTTTTATAAATGAATCTTTTTACGAAATATGAAATTTGAAAAGAATTAGAGACGTCGTAAATCATTTCCGTCGCCTAAAAACGCGAGAAAAATCGGATATTTCATCCCTTCTCTCTCTCGTGTCACTCAGTTTCCAGAAGAAACGAGAAAAAAAAATTGTTCGCGTTTAGTTCAACAAGGAATATATTACACGTCGTTTTCAACGCATATTTTTTTCATTTGCTTTTTCTCATCTTTATATTATTTTCTTTATCCTTTTTGTACTACCAAACTGGAACGATGTCAAGACTCAATTTTTTTTTTTTTCTGTGCGACAGTCTTTAAGTCGTTGAGTCATACAGAAACAATTTTTGTTCGCATAAAAAAGCATTCTCACATAGCTGCTGTAATTTTACCCTTTGTATTTAATTCTCCTAACTGCAAATTAGGATAATATATTCGTACAAAAAGTTTCAGTTACTGACAATTAGTAATATCTCATAAATCTGGGAAAGAGAGTATCACGCTTCTGGTTTGTTATCTGGTTTTGAAAGAAAAGATTTCTTTGTCATGTATTTAAACTTGATCTTTATGATTTTTCTTATTTTGTTAAATCAGATCGTCATTTTACTGTACATTTTTCTAATGTTTCTTTAAAACCAGACATTCATTACTTATAAAAAATTTTAATTCAATGATTTAACATAACGTTTTTGACAAAATTCGATTCATCCCAATATATTTCATCAGTTTTAACCATTATATTTATAAAATATGATTGAATCTATAAAATAATAGATAAAAATTTAAATAATTTTAATTTAAACAATATTTATAGATTTTATATATTAAAGAGAGTGAACTTCGGCTAAAGAACGTATGAATTAATTGTCACAGACCCACTTGAAGGAACTACATTTAATGACTTCATATGCTTTAGCCGCTAAATAATTCATACTTAATTTAATGTGCATTCGAATTAAAGATTCTCAATACGTTTTTTGCCTTTTTTAAGCCATATAATTATAGTAACTTTAATAGTGAAACTTTCGAGCCATCAATGTCCTACTGGTTAATATCAAAGATTCATGAAAGTCGCTATTTGTTTATATTGCCTCCGTGAAGAATAGTTGCATCGTATTTTTAATACCGTTTCTCATAATCTTCAGCTTAATACCATTTTTCTAAACCTTTAAGTTATTACTTTCGCATATTTAAGAAATTTAACTGATATTTTGAATTTTTAGATGTATACTGCTAATGATCTTAGAATATTGAACAAGGTAAAAGGAAGCATCTTATGATCCATTCTGATTTGAAAAGAGCCGAGTGAGAAAAAAGAAAGATACCTCAACATTTTTTTAAACTTTTGAAATCTTAGACGTTTTTATTTTGACAAATTTTTAACAGTTATAATTAGAACATATTTAAGTTCAAGAAGACATATAAAACAGTATGGGCATTTCTCTACAAAAATGGGAATCAGGAACAATTAAGAAAATTGTACAACAAAAGAAAAAAACTTATTTAATGGCTTAAATTAAGAGAAACTATATCAAAGGGAAATAGAACAAAGGTATAATTTTATTTGGTATGATTCCATAATTTCCCATTACAGATTTTTATATCTTCTTTTGATATTTCTTTTATAACATGTTGTCGTCACTTCTTAAGAACAGTAATATGAATGTTTCTGAATGCATCTTAAATTTGGAAACCGTTTCACAAAGAAAAGGAATTTTTGTAACATATGGATTCCAATTTTAATGTTATAGTCTTTTGAATTTTAATTATATCTGAATATTTCTAAATATAACACAATATCTTAGACTTTAATTAATTCTAAAGATTTATATAGATTTCATATATATTCCATTTTTTAACGGTATAATATGTTGAATTTTAATTATATCTGAATATTTCTAAATATAACACAATATCATAGATTTACATAATTATGAAGATTTCAATTCTATTTGCAATTATTTAACTTAACTGACACGCAGATAAAACATGTATTAACGAAATGATCAGTAAGTTTGTTATTAATAACTAAATATGAAATTTATTATTGTCATATTTTAATTGGAATAACAAGAAAAATCACATTTTCTTTTTCCATTTATATTTTGTTAAATTTATTTGATCCTAATTTATTCTAAAAGTTTCATTCGTGCAATACGAAAATTCTTAGTTTCTGAAGTAAACAAAGAATGTCAATTTTGTTATTAATAACAACACACCATTTCGGTAGCGCCGCAAAAACTCTAACTTTATATATAGGAAAACGAACAATCCCTTCATTATTTATTTCCTGGCAAGAAGAATCAGAAATCCCCAATTCATTATTAAGAATGAACACTCTTCTGTCCTCTTCATCTCAAAAAATAAGTTTCTGCGTACCAGGGGCATGATGAATCCGTAATTTACTCTTACTTTTTTTCTGGTTGAACGCTTCATCTTTTTCTGAAGCATTCCATTATATAAAAAGTACCCTGGCTTTCCAAAAAGAATGCAGGAAATTCCCGCCAATTGTCGCCAACAACATTCACATCATTCATTCCTTAAAAGCATCATCTATCTTAAAACAGGGACCACCCTATGGTATTTTCTATGAACTTCAACAAGAATAAATAGCAAAAGCAACAAAAATATAACCTATGTATTTATTATAAAGCCTCATACTTCTTGCACTTCAGGTATAAAAACAAGATTTTTTTTCATCTGAGTGACGTAACTTTCCCAAAATAGGTTCGTCCCAGAGGTGAGATGGGTTTTTTATGTGATGAGCCGAATGAAAATAACTTCCTTACTTTCCTCTGCGGTAGGTACAAAACTGCTTTGTTGTTATGGTTTTGGTACGACCCAAAACCGATGCTACACTTGTTTTCAGCGAAGCATATTCCCGCAAAGATAATTGTCACGGTAACTCATAGCATTTCCAGTTTTTTGCGGCTAAAATTATTTTTTTCCCATCCAACACCGCACGGGAACTATGATACATAAAGTCATGATTTTACGAACATTCAATGATTTTCCCAGAATTTCAACCACGACAATTACGCTAGGCTGGTGAGAGCGTAGACCAGTGTTTTTCTACAATGTAAAATTTGGAATACTCTTTATCAAATCAGTTATTGTTTAGCAACGGATTCGGAAACCCTCCGCGCTTTTGCGCATGCGCCGGGCTGAGTTATTTTCATCAAAATAGGGGGAATGTGAAGAATAGAAGGGTGATGTTTACATTTTACTGAGCGTGATCTAACAAAGAACTCCGTAAATGCGCTCATATGACTCATTGCCTGACACCCCTTTCCGGTGTAAAATCGTCCAAAAGTGGTAGTCTCGGAATCCGTTGCTGAATAGTACAATCATGTCGCATTCCAAGAATTTTTGTAAAGATTTTTCGTCTTCCATTGAATTTTGGTAATTTATATGAACAGAAGTCTTTTCTGCAATTGAATATCTATGTAATAGATTCTCAGTGGTGTACCGACCCAGGAGAAAGGGGGTACACAATACATAGCCCGGGCGCTAGTTTTGGGGGGCGCCATGGAGACAAGACACTAGTGTGTTTATGGCAGTTTTTGAAAGTCAAATGCTATGAGGGGACGAAAAAATCATATAATGTTCCGGGAGCTATTTACTCTTATGATGGCTGGGGTTGAAATAATTGTATTATGTCCTGGGTATCACTTACCTTCGCTACGCTACTGTAAATCCTATATCCCGTTCACCCGTTAGGGGAATAAATTAAATTCGCTTCGAGTTCTTTCAGTGTTATGACTACCTCAAAGAACTTGCCTGGTGCAAACTTCATTGCTACCCCCTTAAGATTTACGAATTCCATTGCATTCCATTAAATGGGGATTCCCCTTTTCATTCGATGCTATCTTGCTTTGAGGAAGCTCTTGGCCTTTTTATAAGCTTTTATTCAACTTGAGTGTCTTGTCCACAAATCTTGAGATCGATTTCTTACCCACTTCCAATCAAGCTACAGCTTCGAAATTTAGCACAGTGGTGGGTTTCCGGAGACAATACAATATTATGCAAAAAAATTTACAATCTATACCTATTTTAAACCTAACAAAATGACATTAAAATTTTAGCCCTATATTTTTACTCGTCACTTCAGCTACAGTCGGGTGCCATTTCGTCCTGTTCTTATAATGATCATGATGGAACTTAAATTTTGAAAGTTATACTACTGATTATAATCTAATATTGGAAATGCCTGGTAAAAGACATTGGATAGTGAAAATAAATTCAATATGGTTTGAAACTCTGGATTCATCCTTTTGGAAGAAGTATTGAAAAACTGACCTGTGTCTTTTAAAATTCTACAAAGAAATTTATGGCATGCAGAAAAAGATTATAGGAACAAAATGAATATTTCAGTGTTATTTACAAAATATATATTATTTAATAAATGATATATTGACAGATATATTCGAAAAGTAATAACTAGAAATTCCAATACTGCCATTTTAAAGTTTATCGTCACATTGGCAATTCTATTTCACATTGCATCAGTTTGAACTCGGGTGATGTATAAGCCGAGTTTGAAGTTGCTGCTATTTTCTATTAGCTAAAACTGCTCACTTTCATTTTTAAAATGCATTTAGCTCAATTTTTTTTAAATTGTAAGTTTTTTTTTAACCAAGACGGCTTGGTTAAAGAAGGTTATAATTTTTAAAAAATTTCGTCGGATATTTACTATAAAATAAATTATTCATGTTAGTTAATTTTTTTAATTACTATATTTAAAACTGGTTAGAGAAAATATTAAAAGAAGAAACCAGATTGTGTGGGTTTGTGAAATCCATCGTGAAGAGAAATAAGTTGTAGAAATATAATATTTTTATCATTATGGGAGGTTTTTATAAAAAAACGATGTAAGAAGACGCTTTTAACAGTCACATTAAAATACACTCATGTAAATAAGTATAAAGTCGCAGAATTAGATGACATAAAACTAAAAATATATATCATATTTTTAGAAAATGCATATTTTTATGAAATGCAAGGAAACTTCATGATATTAGGAAGACTCAGCAAAAATAGATACAAATTTAATTACATTAAGTAAAATTTTATAAGAAATTAGAAAAATTACTATACAGTTAAAGTTGGGGGAAAAGTATAGAGTCGATATGATTTATTCTTTAGTAAGCGATGTGGGAACCTTTTTTTTCTATTTGTTTGCATTAATCGTCGGTTCATAGAATCAGACAAACCTTCGAAGGTGTCCGGGTCAATATTGTTCAAGCAATTTTTAATTACGGATCTTAGATCAGACTTGATTCTATGCTGTCGCCCATTCTTGTAAACATCTTGAGCCAGAATGCTCGAAAGGTCTTCCATTAGTTTCAGATCGGGACTCCGAGATGGTCATTGAAGAGTTTTTATCTCATTCGCCTTCATACAGGATTTCGTAGAGCACGTAATATGTATCTGATGCATTGATTTGGTGAAATGTCCAATCTCCGAATGTAATTAGAGGAGTAACAGGCAACAAACTATCTGGCAGTATGTCCTGATATAACACTGAAATCATTTTATTTTCGATTGAAACAATTTCAGTTCAACCACCAACTGTAAATGCGGACCAACCATGACACATCCCCCTCCGAATTGGAGTTTTAAGGGGACATACGACTGTTAAACCTCGAAAATTTTCGATTTTATGAAAAAAAATATCTATTATACCCCAATCTTTTCTGAACAATTTAAAACAATCCGCGTTAAAAAATTCCAATAATTATGAAGATTATGAAGGAAAATGTATCAGCTCTTCAACATAAACATTGGATATGGCCATATATTTAAAATGCTATATCTCAAAATGTGTTTTTTTATATTGCGCGCACAATGTCTCAAGAACTATTGAATATATTTACATAAAATTTTCATCGAATATGTATTTTGCTATGTTCTACAAATTGAACCACATTTTTGTGCATATTTCTCCAAAGAAGTTTTTTAGGGGGTAGAAAAGTTGAAAATTTAACTATTTTTAACAATTTTATTTTAAATTTGTATATAAAATAGAAATTAAATTTAAATGTTAATAAATTGAGGTTCAGTTTCTTAAAGAGACGAGACTGTTTGGATTACTTAGATACAGAAAATATTGTGTTTAGATCAATACTTTATCCGTAATCATGCTCGCAAGGTGACTATCTCATTTTTTCTCCAAAAATTATACCAATATTTATTACTCTCTCAAACAAATACATACCAATATGAAGGTTTTAAAATGTGTGTACTATAAGGGAAAGAACAGATATTTTTGTAGAAAAAAAAATGAGTTTGTGAATTGCATTGTTTCAGAGATATAATGTATCGAATTTGACAGTTTTCCACGATTTTTTCGAGGTTTAAGAGTCGTATGTCTCCTTAAAGAAAAGATATTTTTCTTTATGCATATCATACCAGTAAATCTTAAATTCGTTTGGTCCATCTAAATGAAACCTTTTTTCGTTCGAAAACACCGCATGTTGCCAGCCGTTAGATGTATCCGTTCAAATTTTAAACCTCAATCAATACGCCGCTTAGAACGTGATACTAAGAACGTAAACATCTTGTATACAACATTAGTATTTCCGAGCAGTGCATTTCTTATTGTTCGACTGGTACAGGGCAACCTCAATCAATACGCCGCTTAGAACGTGATAGTAAGAACGTAAACATCTTGTATACAACATTAGTATTTCCGAGCAGTGCATTTCTTATTGTTCGACTGGTGCAGGGCAACTGCATCTTATCTTTAATTTTGGAGGAAGACATTTTTGCTTCCAGGCGAGCCTCTGGATCTGCATCTCTTGCCTTAAAGGAATTATCTTTGGTCTTATTGTTCCCTGTTTTGTGCCCTAGCTACCAGGACTAAAGAGAAAGCTGTTTACTACAGCCTTCCATCTGCCAATTTTTTGTGCAATTTCAGAATTACTGTAACCAGCATCTGTTACGGCCTTACCCCGCCTAACTCCTCATAACAGTTGTTACGTCCTCTAGCGGTCTTTTCTGTGTGTGCATCTTGTGTTTTCAGTATCTTTATCAGTGTGAATTTGACTGTGATCAGCGCACGTCGTGTGAGGCTCGCTTGAGCCATTGAGTTTGCGTTGGTCACAGAGATTTATGTTTAGCAATAAAAACCAGTTACAGTCCATCGCCTCGTCTTTTGAGTTTTGGTTAGAAATGACCACGTCCCCTTCTCACACTCCGTAACAGCATCTTTAAAAGCTAGTGTTTTGCCTTGTTCAGTTTCTGATAAGTGCCATCCTCTCGGAATGGCATTAAAATACACAAGCGTAAAACAATTATGTATCCACGACACTTATATTTGTTTCTAGAATTGTAGAGAAATGCTTTCTCAGCTTATTTATTCTTTTTGATGATGTAATCAGCAGACGACATTATAATTTTTTCCAAGCTGCCATTCGCTGATTTTGATAATTTTTACATAATCCCAAAACACATTAGAATTTTTTGCACATATATTTCGGTACATTATTCGGTAACATTAAGTTAAGTCGAAAAAGATTTGAACAGTTTGAAATTGCAGTAGTTTTCCATATATGGCGATTTTTCGTCCGGCTTTTTACTTTTTTTCACGATTGCACAAGTTGTTTTTAGCTATTCTATCTTACATTTCAACAAATAAATATTTATTGAATTGCGTTACAAAAAAGTGTTTAAAATAATATGCAGAAAAATTGCAATAAAAGGCCGCCATCAGTTTAAGAATGGTATTGGAAGGTACTAATATTCGAAAGGAGTCGATTCCTTTCTCTGGGATAACAGAAATAAATATAAGATGGGTTACAACGTAAAATGGGGTCGCGTAGAAAAATATTGGGATCGTGAAAACTTTCACAAGGCCTTCTTTCCGACTCTTAAACGTATTAAAAAAAATATTGAAAAATTATTGTTTTGAGTTGCATTCCTTTTAGAAACTACTGTCAAATTTCGTTAAACTAAAGTTTTATTTTCTTACTTTGAATTGCGTTAAACTATTTTAGGTGGTAAGCTTTTTCCATTAGAAAATAGAATCTTGAGTAAAAAAAGTTTAAGAAGCACTGTTCTGAAAAGTTTAAGAGCTGCTAAGAATTTGAAAGGCGGACCCCAATTTGTGCTTCCAAGTCGAATTTGTAGTGCTGCCATCTTGTGGTGCAAATATTATATAAATTCGAATTATGGAATTCTTCAATTTCAAGTGTTTAACCGCTTAAGGACACAGCCCGAGTTAACTCGTTCTAAATATCGTTTCATAATAACTCGGTCCTTAAGCGATTAAACTCTCAGCCCAATCACATTAATAAGTTTGATATAGTATTCCAGATATATATATATATCAAACTTTGAAACATTCCAGAGACAGATAGATAGATAAAGCTTGGATTCTAAAAAACTAGCCGCAATAAAGAACATTATATAAATATTAAAATTATGAGGTATTGATGCAGGACAGCAATGATGATTAAGTTATTCGTACAATTATTATAAATTATTTATATCCACATATATTACGAATGTTTTTCAACTCATTCATGCTCATTGTTTCAATTTCATTAAACAGAGAAGATTTGAAATGATCTATTTTTTAGAAATGAACAAATTTTGCCATTCTTTAAATGAAACAACTTTATTTTTATAATAAGTGGAAGATAAAGTTGGGTAGTATGCACCAAGAGAAATGATGAATTCATGCCGTCGGTAAAAGTAAAAAAGCAACCAGTACAGCGTACGTAATTACTTATTTCAAAGAGAGGTAACAGACGTACAGTAGAAGTCCGCTAATCCGAACTAATTGGGATCGGTACCTGTTCGGATTATAAAAAATTCGGATTACCCGAAATTCCGATAAAAATAGAAAAGAAAAAGATGTGCGCTAAAAAAATGTAAGTTACAAGTATTCAGTATTACTATCTCTTGAATTCTTTTATTCAAAAGCAATAGAAAGAGAATATGTCTCCCCTTTTCATTAGAATAATGGATGTGCTCCTGTATGAAGTGACCTTATCTTACGGCGAATTGCATTAGTTTCTTCAATGTGTACAAAATTATGCATGCTGAAAAAGTACTTTTTTGCTTTTAGTATGTATATTGAAATCTTTTCAGGCAATCTTTTCAATTACATATAATTTTCGAAAATAAAAGCGGTTCGGACTAACCCGAATTTCGAATTAGCGGGGTTCGGATTAGCAGGGTTCTACTGTATTAGTATCTGAAATGAGATCGTTTTTTGTTTTCGTTTTGTATCGTTTTGTTTTAAGGGAACTCAATATTTTTTTTAATTTGAAGTATTATTTAAAAATATTTGATAGTATTGAGACTTAACAATCATATAAATTCATACTGAGGAGAAAAAATACATTCTGATTGGCATATTAGTTGAAATTTAAAATTTTTTAATAAAAATTCAATTTTTTTTAAATCTACAACTTTTTCAAATATTAATATTTTTGCTTTAAATTTTATTTTTAGATTCACTGAAATATATTACACAAAACTGTGCATGGAGTTTAAGGTGTATTGAATAGTCGCTTAAATATAGATATTTTATGATGAAATATGTTATATGATGAAAAATGGGGAAATTTAGTAGCGCCTCATTTTATATCTATCTTGCATATAAAAAAACTAAGCAACTGAATGCTTATTGCATGCACAGTTTTGCCATATACATAACGATAAACGTGTACAAAAAAATTTGAAAGGTCTTTCTTAGAAAGGAAAAAAACCTTAGCATTTTGAAAACATGAAAGTGCAGAAAAGTTCGACATGGAGAAAAGGCCATTTAAATTTGTCATTTGCGCATGTTTTTCATTAGTCATCATGAATAAAAATATAGATAACTTCTGAAATATTAAAGATGTAGAGGGTCGAGACTCATATTTATATGGAATGCCGCTGTTGGAAAATGAATTCAATTTCAGGAACCATTTTTATTAGATGGCTAAGTTCCACGACACAGTACATTAAAAGGTAAAGACGCAAGACAGAGAACAACAACACAACATAAGTACACAGAAGAAGAGATAGAGGCATCATGGGAAAAACCCGGATGGCTCTAGTAGCGCCACCTACCATAAAACGGAGAAGGCAGTGAATTGTAACCGCTACAAAGATACAAATTTGAAATTTTGATGCAATAAGTAGAACGATCAGAGCAACGAAATAAGCCAATAAAATGAGAATTGTTATTTTGGCCATTTTTTGGGTAATGTGTCCCCTTAACTTATAATTCTAACTTGGAGTACAAGATAAACCCATTTTTTGTCAGAAAGGATTAAAAACACCAGATGTCTAAGAACCAAAAATGAGAATAAAACTATTGCGTTTAGCTTAAAAATAACTTATTACGCGCTTGTGATTCCGAGCAGATATAGAACAGCACTGCAACACATTTAACGCTTCAGTATCGATAACGCTGTTTGCTCATAATACACAGTTTTAAGAACAAGCATAACACACTATGCGTTTATGCTAATAAACATTCGGCTATTTTTTAATTTTAGTTTATTGTGACAGGAATAGGCAAACAATATCATAATTAATATCGTTAGTACCCATTAATTTTAAGTTTAACAACCTAAAGTTATTCACTGACCTTATTGGGAAGGCTTAAAATAAAAAACTTTGGATACCGCTGCAAAAAAGTCTCGCCATCGGAGAGGCATTTCGGATAACACGGGTTTCTCATAACCCGAGTTTGGTTAACCGGGGTTTCACTGTATTAGATTGTAGTAACTGTAAACTGGGTTTCCTCTCTTCCAATCGTCTATGTACATGCGTTCGCTCCATCTCAATACTTCCTTTCTTCATAAAGTGCGTCTGTTACTTGAAAATATCCACTTATCGACGCCAAAAACTGTTGCCGTGAACATAACATTAAATGCCTTGAATTTATAAAATAAAGTTTAATGTGTCTCTTTATACATAGGCTGCCCGTAATTACTGTCAGCGGCGCTCGTAGCTCCATGCAAAACTATCTGTAGGGTTACCAGAATTTTTCAGAAGAAATCCGGACACGCCAAGGACGTTACAGGGTCTTGGGGGAAATCAAAGTATAGTAAAAAAATATCTAATAGTTGCCTATCAATCACCCTCTTTTATAACATAACATAGAGTTTAAGGAAGGGAATGTACGTACGTGCGTGCGTGTGTGTGTATGTATATGTATGTGAGGCTATATTCTCACTAACCGCTGAACGGAGAAGCTCGCGGAAAGTACCAAAAGATGGGGAATAATCCAAGGAATCCATTTTGGCCATTTAAATTCCGAAATTTTAATTAGTAAAAAAGATATTAAATAAAAACTAATTTACAACAATACTTTTCATTGTTGCAGCGCGATTCAAATCGTTTTTATTGTTTAAACAAATATTTAATTGCAAGTTTCTCTTTCATTGTTGAAAGTAGGAACAATACAATATGGATCCCTCAACAATGCAATATGGATGGCGTTGTGTGCTGGTTTTGGTAATTGATACAAAGAAACAGAGAAATCAATATCGTTAAAATAGGGTTTTTACTAAAAAGGGGTTTTTTCCCGTGAGATTTAACTTTGAGATTTCATGTATGTAGTGCATCTTGCTTCATGTGTTTATAAACTGGACGCTGGAATATGAAAAAATATGTATCCCCAGCAACGCTGGTTTATCTAAGAGTTTGTGACACATGACCTCACTTCTTCGCTTCGGCAGGGAATGACGCATTATTCGAGAAAGCCCGTGCAACGCCGGGCAATGCAGCTAGTTTTTATTAATGTTTGCTAAATCAAAATTACATCAATAAAAATGGAATAAAACAAACCTGCCAATACTTCTGATTTTCAGTTTCAGCAGGACTCTAGATAAGGAGGTTCATCCACTTTCTCAACGTCTTTCCCGGATTTGTTGTTGTTGCTTATTATGACAGGCACAGGTAAACAATATCAATTAATATTGTCAATACCCATTAATTTTAAGTTTAACATTCTAAAGTTATTCACACACCTTCTTGGGGAGGCTCAAAAGAAAAAATTGTGGATATCGTTGCAAAAAAAGTCCTTACCTTTCGGGTGAGATAACTTTATTCAATAAAGTCTTATCATCTGGTTTATTTTTATGTAGAATTTTGGGCAGGATTCTTCCGGGTGTGCGCAGTGAGCAAGAAGAACGCCTCTTACTACCCAAACGCAAATATTCATACAAAAAAATAATAGCAATAATAATTTGCAGTATCTTTAAAGCTTTCTAAATTTACAACAAATCTATAAATTAAAATAAAATGTTTCTATATATTGCTTAACAAAAACTAAACATCTGCACCTTCTCCCTTCATCTCACCCTTATTTTGGTGCAATCACATCCGACTGGCTCATGCGCAAAAGCACGGGTGATTTTTTTCTCTCCGAAACCGGGCAATAAAAGAGAGGTTGCCGTAAGTGTGTAAACAATGGGTTTTCTTTCATTGGTGGAAAGACGGCAACTTTTTGAATACTCTAAACTTTCTCTATTACATACAAGTTCCCTCTCTCGTCGCAATCACTGGCGTAATTAATGACATTTTGAAGCTCCCGACACTAGCGCGGACATGAGCTTGAAATCAGGACTGTCCGGACGAAAATCAGGACGTATAGTATGTAACCTTCACTATATGGCAACCCACATTTATATACACGCCTTATTCATCTAGCTCGCTAACGACTGAGCAGCTTACAAGGTAGTTTAGGTAAAGTAGATAAGTTTGAATCTACTAAGCATGCCACCTGCGATACGATTGCGAGATTAGCTGATATGAGGCAGTAAAAACATAAGGCAATATGAACTCGTTTTTTTCTGTTATTGTTTCTTGGTATGAATGATGTATGAAAGGAGGAATGAATGGCTGCAGAATGGTTGAATGAATGAGACATGCAAGGTGATAATACGGCTAATAATTTTCCCCTTTCAGCATAACCCATTCCTTCCATGAACTAAAATTATCCAGGTTTGAATCAATTTCTAATAAGGAGTAAACTAAATTAAAATTGGTCAGGAGTCGGAGATTGTGTCCCCAGAGCCCGTGCGCTTCGCCAACCCATCCCATCACTGTCTCTCTGATAAGTTAGAATAAAGTAGGGGAATTTAAATATCCGGATTAATTTTGAAAGTAAGTTTACAACAATTATATACTATGGTTGTTAATATTGTCGTGTTGAGAGAAACACTTTCCTTCTCTTCGAAATTTTGGACCGTTGCCTGGTTCCATCTTATTCGAATGCTTGTTCATCCCCTCTGATTTTCTGGGAATTTCGCGGGGGTGTTTGACCCCTTTTGCATCGACCGTGGAAAAACTTCGAGAACTTTCTCTGACGAAAGTTGTTCGTTGACCAATGACATGCGCTAGAGATCTTGGGTCTCGGAGTTGCTAGGGAGAAGAGATTTGGCTGGCAAGTGAGAAGGACGCGTCCAGTTTACGGGGGTGAAAAAATGTAAAAAAAGGGTGTGAGGTAGAAGAAAAAAGGTGAGATCGTCCTTGGAGCCTTCGGGATTTCCACAGACAGCACAGTGAGGATGTTGATCGGTTATTTTTTTTAATAACCTTTGCGGAAGGTGTGAGATTAATTAGCGCAAGGATGAATCCTAGTGAAGATCGGATTGACATTCTGAAAGGGAGTTCTGATTGTAAAATAAGGTGGAACGTAATTTTGACCGGGGGCCTTCGGGTTTCCCACGGGGAGTGAAGAGACGGAGTAAGTTTTAAATGCTTTCGCTAAATAACGCTAAATTTGTGGACCGGAGGAGATTGAATCTCGATTGTCTGTTCGACAGACATATTTGGCGACATTCCGTACAGCGATCAAATAATTGGTTAATTGAGTAGATCTGGGTCTCTAAATAGAGTTTGCCCTGAAACTGAAAGAATATTATATGAAAATTCATAATTTTGATCGGAAATGCTACAATATCCTTCGTTACATTTTTGTCAAAATTTCAGTTCGGTAGTTCCATGTGAAAACATATTGTAAGACGAAGTCGTATACTTTATTGCCTTTTAGTAAACACGATGTTACTGAATTCGTGTCTGCAGGTCGGTACTTCTAAAAGAGGATAGATAATACTGACAAGAAATAGCGTAACATTGTTATAAACTAGCTCGTAAAATAAATCGGGGTTTTGAAATGTTACAACTTTTGTCAAACTTGTCCTCTTTACCCACTCTGTCTTTAGATAATTAGTTGAACTACACGCCTACATCGATGCCGGGCCGTGAGATAGCATTGCTCCGGAACAATTATTTTGGGACATCTTATGAAATACGCATTTACCCAAAATTACATAATTAATGCCTTAGTTGAACTGGTTTCATTCTAAAATTCGTTATTTTTCTCATTATTAATTTTATAATGTTTTAATTATTGTTCTGTTTAATTTCAGAATTATGAATGGTACATTTTATGAAGCTTTTTGCTCGGAGGAGGTATGATATTTAAGGAAATGACCCTTAATTCATAACAACATTTTTCTTGCGCGAAATTCTGTCCCTTTTTTTCCTGCCACTGTTTTGAGAGTTCATGAACTCAAATTTGGAGAGTCTGAAATTACAACCGAGAGTCAGAAATCACCCAACCACCGCCACAAAAGAACTCCTCATCCACTCGAAAAGAAACTCATTTTAGAAAAATTCCATCCAAACATTAATTGGGATGCGATATTGTATCAACCCCGGCAATTTATGACTGAGCTTTTCTACAACATCCAGGCTTGTTCTCTCTCCAGATAAAAAGCTTATGCTCAAATTACCAGATAAAAACTGAATTGCCCCAGCAGCCCAGAGGGTTAAAAAAAAGTTCCATTACACAGGAGAACTTCAGTTGATATGAAACAAGCAATAATAATGAAAAAAGAGGGGAAAACTGTGAGCTCTTTTAACGATGATCGTGCAGAAGGCATGCGAACTGCAACAAAGCATCAAATTTCGTAATCACACACTCGTCACTGATTCTTGTTGTTTGTATTATTTTTAGAGCTCGCTCGCTGTAAAAATAGAAGTGTTTTAATATAAGTTTTCCCGAGATGCAAACATTAATCAAAGACTGTCAAGGCAGACCATTGATCCGGTGCTTAATTTTCGCTTATGAAAATATGCGAAAGTAGCAATAAAGAGGAAAAAAGGGACCGTCTCCATATTGTGAAAAGCATTAGGAAGAAGAATAAAAAAAATTATAGTAGTATTTTCGCCATTTTATTCTGTTATCATAATTAATGTGATTATACGTCCCGTTTTGAGCGAGACCATCCCGTTTTTACTTTCTCGTATACGAAGTATACAAAGAGAAAGTATTGTAATCGTCAAAAAATTCGGACTCGAGATTTTGACGGATCTCCACGTTTTAGACCTCCCTGATTCCGAAAAACACAATTTTGGAATTATGTCTGTCTGTGTGTGTCTGTGTGTGTGTCTGTATGTGTGTCTGTGTGTGTGTCTGTGAACACGATAACTAGAAAACTATTAGAGCTACGGGGATGAAATTTGGTATGTGGTCTTTAAACATAATTTGTAGGTTTCTATCAAATTTTGGACAAAATCCGTCAACGGGAAGTCTGTCTGTATGTATGTTCGGGGTCATGCGAACGCTATAACTCAAAAACTTGAAAAGCCAGATAGATAAAATTTTATACACAGTTTTATCGTCATGAATGTAGGTCCGTATAAAATTTTGGGCCAAATCCGTCAAAGGGTTCACTGTCTGTCGGTCTGTATAATCGCATACTTGTTCAGTTTTGAAACTAACTCCCTGCGCATGCCTACTAGTGGCAATGCCTGTGCAAGGAAGGGACGCTCCGAAACTTGGCAGTTTGCCAAAAACAAATTCTGGAGTGATTTTGTAAGGAAGCAAACATTTAGGGAGTCTCGCCAGGTCCTGTTGCGCAAAAGAATGAGCAGAGGATTTGAATTTGTTTTGATCCTTCAAACCACGCGTGGTTCCAACTTTGGTTTACTTGCGACGGAAGTTTATTTGACGTCTTTTATTATTCTAGTTTTCTCTACATGTGTTAAGATTATACGAGAAAGTTTAGGGGAGACCACTCCCGCTGGTTACTTTCTCGTATACGAAGTATACAAAGACAAAGTATTGTAATCGTCAAAAAATTCGAACTCGAGATTTTGACGAATCTCCACGTTTTAGACCTCCCCGAGTTCGAAAAACACAATTTTGGAATTATGTCTGTCTGTCTGTCTGTCTATCTGTGAACCCGATAACTCGAGAAGTATTAGAGATACGGGGATGAAATTTGGTATATGGTCTTCACACATAATTTATAGGTTTCTATCAAATTTTGAACGAAATCCGTCTACGGGAAGTCTGTCTGTCCTCGTTCATGTGAACACTATAACTCAAAAAGTTAAATAGCTAGATGGATAAAATTTGGTACACAGTTTTATCGTCATGAATGTAGGTCCGCATAAAATTTTGGGACAAATCCGACAACGGGCTGACTGTCTGTCGGTCTGTATAATCGCATACTTGTTTACTTTTGATCTCCATGCGCATGCGTACTGACTCTGGTAGCAATCCCTGTGCACGCGGAAGGATTACGTCACTTTGTCCTTGTTTTTAATCCGATTCTCCATGCGCATGTGTACTGGTAACAATTTGTGCACGTGTAAGGATTACGTGACTTACTCCTTGAGCCGGTGAGAGTAGAAATCGGTAAGCATTTAATCGGTACGCATCTCTTTGAATTTGATTCTTTACCTAGATATTTTCTGATAGTCATTGGATCCTGGGTTACAGTTGGTTTGAATTTTTTTATCCACGCGGGGGGAAGGGAAACAGCACCTTTTTGGAGAAGTATACGAGAAAGTTTAGGGGAGAACACTCCCGCTGGTTAGATAGACTGTCCCTTTGTCCCCAAGCACAGCCTCGGGCGCTGAAGTGTCCCGTTTTCAGAAGGTGAGTAACTCAATGGTGAAGCGGCCGGGAGTCAAGTGGGGTATAGTTGCCCTGGGCTCCAGTATTAGGAGAGGCCATGGAGGCAAAATATTAATGCATTTTAATATCACTTTTTAAAGCCAAATATGTGAAAAAATAACGCCAGGGCAGCATTTATACTTGTTAACCCTTTATAAGGCCATTTTTTCTAGTAGTGGTATAATAAAACCGTCAGCTGACCTAGAACCACTTTGGTGGAAAAAAGTCATGAACAACAACAATTCTAGGGCGAAAATCAGAAAACTCATCCACTTCATCGCGGAAAACGAATCACTCTTTTTTCCAAGAGATGGTACTCATATTCTCTCTTCTTCCATACACAGGGCACGACCCTCTCAAATTCAACAACACAACGATCTGAAAGACTGAACTTTAAAAAAATATCATATTCTTTTGTTTAAAATGTCCTGTTTTTTTTTGTATCTTTTTATAGAAATTGTATTTTTTTTTTTTGATCTGGCTTTTTTTTAATAAAGTCTCAAGCATACCCAACCAACCGACAGGGAGCCGTCCTGGCTCCGAGTTCGGGGGTATGCTGTGGTGTTAAGTAGTGGTATAATAAAATAACTTTGGTACCGAGATTAATTTAAGAAAAGGAGTTCATTTAGTTTATTGGATGACATTATTTTTTGATAATTAATTTTATTAATTAATAATTAACTACCAATTCAAGACACTTCGGTATGGTTTGAGATAGGAAACTGGAGCATCCAGGGTTTGGTTTCATCGAAAAATTTGGCGAGAACTTACCCCGATCTTAAAAAAATGCGTTTAAAAATTGATGAATTTGGTAGGAAGTATATTCCTACGGCCTTAGAAAGAGTTAAGTCATTACGAATCGTAATGTTACCAGCGCTACTTACCCTCTCTATGGAGAAAACTCAGTGACTATTCTTAAAGCATGCTCTAAAAATCAATAAGTTCGTTGGTAGACTCTTTTATTTCATTAGCTTCATTTTTACGTGTTCATTTACGTTCTATTCATTAATAATTAAAAACCATGAAGAAATATGCGTTTTGTTAATACAGTGCACTCCCGATTATCCGGGTTAATCACCGGGAGGTATCGCACGGACAATAGAAAAACACGGATAATCCGAAAACTCCATTTTATTAAAGAAAAAATCAACAACAGTACAAAAATGTAAAAATTACTTACATTTGAATGCTGTATAATATCAAACTATGAATTTTCCTTTTAATATTTACCGCTTTAAAAAATCTGTAATGGGTCTTCGCTTCTGCTGTTTGTTCACCTCTTGTATATAGACACATATTTTACGAACCGCAGTAATATCACTGCAGGGTTGCCAGATCAAAATAGCAAAATAAGGCCAAACCTTCTTAAAAATAAGGCCAAAAAAGGCGAAATTTGACAAATTGATTGAAAACGTCTTTCGCTATTAGAAATAAAGCTATCCTTCATGAAAACGAATCCCGTTAGATAGGCGTTCAATGTTCTATTATTTATTAAACTAAAATTTAAGTAAAAGAAATTTAAAACATCCTTGTTCTATTCAGAAGCTATTTCGTTTGACAGCTCATTATATATCATTTGAAATGTGTAATATCAAAAATTTATTACAAAACAATAGAATAAGTAATTAAAAATTGTTCGAAAAGTCATTAACGAAAATAAAGCCAAAAAAGGCCAAAAATTAATTTAAGGCCAAATGAAAATTCTTAAGGCCAAAGGCTTTGCAAAAAGGCCAAATTTTCATAATTTGGCCTTAAAAAGGCCAATATGGCAACCCTGTATCACCGTAAACAAATCCTCTTTGTCCCATATAATCTAATCAAGTTTCACAGATTGTAGAGCAGCAGAATGAGAAATTGTATTTCCCTCATTTAATACATCTTCTGTATCAGTACTAACTGATTCTCCATTATCAAGTTTTTGAAGGATTTCTAATTTTTGTTTAACATTTAAAACGTTTCGTTTTCGTTTCACACCACTCATTTTTACCGGTAAAAAATTTCACTCTACTAACTGACGATAAACAAGACGCAAAAACTAAAGCAACACGTGCGAAAGTGAAAGAAGACGAAGAAGTTAAAGAATGACGTGTCGGGAAGAAGCGTGTTCGTATGAGAATGTGCTAGCAGGAAGTGGATGATTCATTTCTCGGAAAATTAGGGGTTGAACCGGTAGAGATTGCACGCGGAGGAAGAAAAAAATCTATTCTTTAGCCTCCGCCGTCACGGCTCACTAGTTTCACGAAATGAATCTCTCGATCGAACATCAACATTGATTTCACACGCATGATAAGTGTGAAAATGTTTCTCTTTAATTTTTTTTGTGAGTCCGGAATGAGCACGGATAATGGAGAGTATACTAAAAATACTTTTCAATTTTTTTATATTTTCTAAAAAAATGCCCCCTTTTGAGGGGCAAAAATAGATGGCCACTCTAAGTATTACCTAAAAATTAGTAGTTGCCCCGTTTTGAGGGTAAAAATAAATGGTCACGTTAATCACAATGGAAAGCTCCTTAAGCAATGGTTTGCTTAGTGCGGATCAGGTCTAGAAGTAGAATTTCGGTACCGCTAAAGTGTTGAGATTTTTGCATTTTAATCCGGGACGTTCTAGTTATTATAAACAGTCGAACTTGAGTAATTTGAAGACAGTATCACAACAAAAACCCCATTTATCAAAAAATTTGAATTCAGAAACTTGGGTCTAAAAATGAGTCAAGTAAGCGAAAACAACAATTTTTAAACTAAAAACGGCAGCAAAGATTTATTTTCAATGTTTAATAAATAATATATAATTAATAAATATATGGTAATTTTGATAAATAAATTATATTTAATAATTTGTGAAAGAATATTTCAATACATGAGTAAGTAATTTAAATAAATATACAAGATACAGCACTTTGAGTGCAACAATAGTACAGTAAAACTATAAAATAAACTGTTCAATTTGCATCTAACATGTACAAAATTTTCCAAAAAAGCGAGACATTTTCAGGTGCTTTTTCAATTGGAATATACAGGGTGGTCATAAATTATTGGTCCCATTTCAAAAATTAATTTTAAAAACTAATAATGTTACAACTACGTTTTTTTTGAGAGAGAAAATATAATTTTTTTTTTTTCTCAAATGGTTGGGTAGCATTACGGCATTCTAAATTTGCTACAGTGAGAGATTTCTATACGCAATTGCTACCGATGAGCAGAAGCAGATGCGCGTTTCCTGGTTTCCTTTTTTAATTTTTCTTGTTGTTAATCGAAAACTATTCAGTTTTCGATTAACAACTGATTTAACAAATAAAAGAGCGCAAAATTCCCTACAAATACATGTTTTTATTTTTCTTCTAGCTTTAATAGTTTCGCAGATAATGGCTCACAAAAATGGGAGGTGTTCAATACTTTACTACAACCACCTAGACCGCCGTAACGGCGCGTTACCTATTTGGAAAAAAAACGAAAAAAGAAAAAAACTTTTTAAAATGAGCTCTCATTTTTTAAAAAAAACTTTAATTGTAACATTATTAGTTTTTTATTATTTTTTGAAATTGTATCAATAATTTATGATCCCTGTATTATACAACAGTAAAATCTTTCATTGAATTAAGTGTAAAAGGAAAAGGAAGGATATACTGGAATATTTAACTACAATTTTAATTTTGGCTTCAATTTAAACACAGTAAATTCGGATAATAAACGATATTTTTACATTATGTTTATATAAATTCAAGGGACAAGAGAAAAGAATTCTAATCATCGATGAATTCATATTAACCAAAGTCCACTGTTAGAAGAGTACGGAGAAGGCATCGGACTGTCTAGATAGGTATTGGACGGTTGTCAAAATGGAGCTGTCGCACCTCTCAGGTATGTCTTATTACTTTATCATTTGCACTAATGATGGCACAAACCTACATCAGGAATATAATAATCATCAAAGTAATTATGATATATAATTCTGATTTCAAAAGCAGGGTGACTATATTGTATGAACTTAAAAATTGGGAAGAATTCTTCAAAAACTGATTTTTAAAAATTAAATGTAGTTAAAAAATTTTTAATTTATTAATATGATTATGTAAAAAATGATATTTTGTTCAAAATCGGGATAAATGTGTATCTTTCTACATTCCGGACAAAGTTTTTGAAATCGTAACTGTCCCAGCTAAGCTTGGACGATTGATCACCGTATAAGTATAAGAAAAATTGGGATCTTAATCTTTTCTTTTTTTAAAATTATATTTAATTAATCATCAATATGAGCTGTTAGCTTAAAAAGTGAAATTCAGGGCATTTAATTCAAAATCCGGGACATTTAATTCAAAAATTCGGGACAAATACGGGATACTTCTCAATCCAGGATAAACTGTAAAAATTTTTGAATTGTCTCGGCACAATTCACACTATTATAATGTATGAATAATGATGTAACTAAACATATTTTACCTATTTTAGAATATTTTTAAATTTGCGACATTTTTTATGAAGTTTTGCTAAGATGCTGGTCAGAATTGTCTGAATTTTCTCTTATATTTATTATCAGATTGTGTCTGTATTTTAAAAAAACATTATGAATTACTGATGGAAGTACTGACTGAATTTTAAATCTGCCTCTACATTGTGCCTCTGTAAAAAAGCAGAAAGTTCTTTCTATATATTTATGACCTAGAATGACGCCATTATTAAAACAAAAGTTCGAGTTGCACAGCTAGAGTGGTTTTGACAATTAAATGGCTCTCTTAATATTGGGTAACATAAAATTAAATGAGTTTCGAAACACCTTCTGTTAAATGGTCATTAAAGCTTTCTAATGAATGAAAATGTTTTAAAACAATGTGTTGTCGTTCTTACGATCGTTCTTAAGTTTATTTTTAGTTTTCGTAGTTGTTTTATTTAAATGTACGAAGCAAAGAATTGCAATCAAAATTATACATAAAAAACACTAGAGAAATTATGACCAAAACAATCGTGAAGCCAAAGGTTCTCAACTTATCTGTGACCAGACTTCCCATTCTAGTTTTATCAAAGCTCCATTCAAATAATTCGCGATGAATTTCACCTTCTTCCACGAAAATTATTCAATTTTAAATTATTTATATTAAAGCACTTGATGTCTTACTCAGACATATTTACGTATTTACACACATATTTATAAATAAATTTAACCTGACTTCTTCCGTGCTTCTGAATATCATGAGATTGAATTTTGAAATCGATTTTTCATTCACTTCCTGATGAGCTAGAGTTCTGTATTTCTATACAATTGTGTGCAGTTTACAGCAATACAACATTTTAATATTTTAAGAACTTAATTACCAATTCATAGCTAAACTTTAATTTAATATTTATTCCATGCGAGAAGTTCCATGTGCTATTGAATTTCAGAAATATTCAATACAAGATTCCATAAGAATTATAACAATCTAGCAAAACTAAGAAAGACACATTAATAAAAATTAAAAAAAGTTTTTAGAAAATATTGATTTATTACTGTACTAAAAATACAAGTCTTGCTTTAATAAAAATAATAATAATAACGTTTTTAATCAAAAAATCTGAAAGTCAAAGCAAAAATCGAGCGTTGCAAACAATGCGATAAGAAAATTAATTCTCAATGAATATTTTAAGACAGAAAATTCTTAAACATTCATTAACAATTAAAATATATTATAAACGAGATAAAATTGCTATTTACCTAATCTATGATTAATACTATGATAAAATTCCTATTAGAGTATTTATATCAGCTCCTCACGTTTTTACGATTTTAGCTTTGACTTTCAGATTTTTTATTTTTAAAAATTTTTTCTTACCGTTTAGCATGCTAATAAAAGAAAGTTTTTGATTCCATATTTTATTATTTTAAAAGTGTCATTTATTTTGGTTCTAACAAACAGAATGGATGCTTTTGTCTTTTGATGCTAGTAATAAATGTTTTTGGAATTTTTTTTGCTTTTGTCCTCAAACCTCCTTTTGGTTCCTTTCCTCTGAAAAAGGGATGTTTTCCACAAGTTGAGAATCACTGCATGCTGTTCTCAATTGTATTTTGGATACAACTGACATTTGAATGAATTATCCCACGTTTCGTAATACACTGAAAAAAGACAAATTTGTTTAACAAAGATACAATTATCAGTATTAAAAATATTAATTCATGCATTCAACCACACACAATACAGCATTCTGGTAACACGGTTTCCATACTAAACGTATCTAAAACTACAGAAACTCTGAAACAACGCGGTTTTTCATATTGCACGACATAATAAACTTGAAAACCCATATATATCAGGAATTGTTCAGTTGCAATATTTTGATAATGTTAATCGAATTACTCTCCAATAGTTTCATATAGCATAGCTGCGGTCGGACACGTCTAATTCGTATAAATTTTTTTATTATGATTATTATCTCCTTATTTGTTAAAATAACTGTTTATTTATTAATTGTGTCTTCTTTATAAAAACTGATATATTTTAAAAATAAATCTTTATTGCCATTTTTTGTACAAAAATTGT
>BGPR01007632.1:49622-67518 GCA_013235015.1 Araneus ventricosus
TTTTATTTAGTTCAAATTCTTTGATAATTCACATTTTTATTCTGGTTCTACAATCTTCTAATTATCCAAGTTTCGCTGTAATTTATAAAAGGGAGACTACAATAACTTGCAAAACTGATTTAGGCAAGAAACATATTCATCCAAATGCTTCTTGACTTAAAAATAACTCAAGTCTTCAATTCAGTTTGAGTTCCTTGAATAACTCATTTCTTTCTCTTTTTCAGAAATTAATTGTTTCGTCAGAAACTGATTATAGACCTCACACTTTTAAGTTGAATTTTTAATCTAAAAGCAAAGAAATTTTCACCCCGTTTGGAAGAACGTCTACTTTTCCTTCATTACAGGCTTCTCTGCACCTCCTGAGGGCCCTTATTAGGCGTCGAACCCTCGTCTTAACAATTGGAATTAGCTCCTTCGATGAATCCAGTTACTCAGGAAACGAGGCATGCGATTGCAATTAAAAAGGGAAGAAGGATCCTTTTGAAATGCTAGCCCGCGAATTAGTAGGGATTTGGGGGTGGGATGAGCCTTATGCGGCTCACTTCAAATAAGTATGCCTGCCGTGTCTGATGAATACTTGATGTGTGACAGAGACTTGAGGTGGGGAGTACAGTTAAATCAATTCCTTCTCGCTCTTCAGTGAATGGATTCATAAGTATAGAGGTTTCTGGGATAGGTCTGTAGAATTAACAAGAAAATTATTTGAGAATGGCAGGTAACGTAACCTAGCAGATCTTAAAATTTCTCGTTACAAGAAGAACTTAAAACCTTACCTTGAGCAGTAAATCATATTTCATCACAAACGTTTCTGCCTTTTACCTATTAATTTTTAATAAATCAATAATTGATTTATAGAATTACTTACATTTTTGACTTACAGAAAGAAAGATTTTTTTTTTTACTAAAAGGACTTTTTAACAGTTTTCCTGCGTCCCTTATACACATGTAATAGATTTACATATTTTTTTAAAATAAAAATTTGTGCATGCAGGATTAAAACGTGCGATATCCTCAGCTTTTATTAAGAAAGAAAATAACGACGCTTTTTTACTTTCTCGTATACGAAGTATACAAAGAGAAAGTATTGTAATCGTCAAAAAATTCGAACTCGAGATTTTGACGAATCTCCACGTTTTAGACCTCCCTGAGTCCGAAAAACACAATTTTGGAATTATGTCTGTCTGTCTGTGAACACGATAACTCGAAAACTATTAGAACTACGGGTATGAAATTTGGTATGTGGTCTTTAAACATAATTTGTAGGTTTCTTTCAAATTTTGGACAAAATCCGTCTACGGCAAATCTGCCTGCCTGTCTGTTCGCTAGCTAGATGGATAAAATTTGGTACACAGTTTTATCATCATGAATGTAGGTCCGTATAAAATTTTGGGCCAAATCCGTCAAAGGGTTGGCTGTCTGTCGGTCTGTATAATTAACGGATACTTTTCAAAAGTTATCTCTACGCGCATGCGTACTGGAAGCAATCTTCTGTACACGCGAAAGCTATGGAACGAATTATATCAATTTGTCCTTGAGCCGGTTTGAGAGCGGAAAATTGGTACGCATCTCTTTGAATTTGATTCTTTACCTAGATATTTTTCAATCACTATAATGAAAAACCCTCTGATAGTCATTGAATTCTGGGTAACAGTAGGTTCGAATTTTTTTAGCCACGCGGGGGGAGGGGAAACCGCACCATTTTGGGGAAGTATACGAGAAAGTTTAGGGGAGAACACTACCGCTGGTTTTTTGTTTCGCATCTGAATCAGAGATTAAGTTGAAAATCGAAACTCAATTAAAAATAATTAATTATTAAAGGAATTAATTTGACGAACAAATGGTGCTAAATCAGTTGCTTTTAACCCCTGTACCTAAGAATTTATTTAACCTCCCATTTGGATCAGAGATCCTATTTCGTATATTAATAGTTATTTCACTCCATATAAGAAGCACACCTCGGATACTTAAGCCTGATCAAGTGATTTTTATCTATAAAACTGATTGCTTCTAGGACTTGACAGCTTTAAACTTAAAAAATTCTGTTATTTGGATGCACGAATCAGACACGTCATTGTATGCGAAGAGGATAAAACACTTTGAAAGGAAAAATAAAAGCAAATAAATATAATAAATAATAATATATAATAATATTCCTTTATATATAATAATAAATAAAAGGAATAATAAATATAATATAAATAATATAATATAATAATAATATTAAATAAATATAAATAAATAATATATAATATAGTAATTTTAATATTAAATAATAATAATAATAATAAATATAAATAATAAAAATATAAATAATAAATATAATAATAATATAATAATAAAAATATAAATAATAAATATAATAATAATAATAAATAATAATAATAATAAAGACTAAGTGGCTGGTATTGCAGCAGTTTCTTTCTTTTTATGAACGGGAGGCAGAAGAATACTTTATTTTATATTATAATAGTTTATTCATACTTATATGTGAACACCCAAAATACTTAACCACTGGTATATCTCCAAAGTATGAAAAAATTCATTCGACCGACAAATTTATAAATTTCTGCTTGCAGAAGTAATAATTTCGTCAGCATAAACATAACATATTATTGGGATACTATACGTCCAGATATCAAGCTACGCCCGGGCCAGTGTCCGGATCTTCAAAATGTCCGGATTTAGCCAGGGAGAAATTTAACAAGGTAATCTTGGTGTATTCGAATAAGCTGATGTCATTCCTCCAATGAAAGAAAACTGTTTGCAATATAAACGAATTTTTTTCATTGGTAAGGTACGTCCGTTTGGAAAGCTGAGAGAGGGAGGCTCTCCGTGCCAGTTGCAAAAGAACTGAAAAACGTCAAAACCAGTTCCATTTTATCCTTCCGGAATTCCACAAAAAATTAAGAATGATGAGACTTCAATGAACGAAATTATCTCATCCGAAAAGTATCTACCGAAGGAAACTGAAAACCGAAATGAGAAAGTGGATGAACGTAATGCAGGACCCAGCTCAAACTAAGAATTAAAATATTCGGCAGTTTTTTAAATCATATTAATGTACTTTTGATTTACCAAACATTAAAGAAAACTGTATCTTCTTTGCCTTCTGGCGCATTAATTTTTTTATCACTTCCCCAAACTGGTAGGTTGGTAGGTAGTTATTAGACTTTTATACTACTTTCTGATCCCCGAAAAAAACCTTATATCACCCACTCCACCCAATCGGGGTGTTCGGATTTCAACTAAAAAAATACACTAACCCTAAGAATTAGTAATGATATTGCAACCAGCGGGAGTGGTCTCCCCTAAACTTTCTCGTATACTCCTAACACATGTAGGGAAAAAAATAAGCTAAAACCCCTAGCGGAGTGGAGATAAAAAAAAAAGCGAAATTAAGTCAGTTCCCCGCAAACTCGATCGGATAAAAATTTCGAATCTGCTTTATTCCCAGAACGCAACAAGTTTCTCCAGCACACCTTGAAACGACAAAACAAACGGAAATAAAATAATCCGAGCAGGATCAGAATTCGCCAAAAGGGAGAAAAAGGAGCCAAAAGGGAAGAAAAAAGCGCCAAGCAGGAGCCGCTGAATATCATGCACAGAAGATTGCGTCCAGTACGCATGCGCGTGGAGATAACGTATTTGTTTCAAAAGTAAAATTATACAGACCGACAGATAGTCAACCCTTTGACGGACTTGGCCCAAAATTTTATACGGACCTACATTCATGACGATAAAACTGTGTACCAAATTTTATCCATCTCGCTATTCAAGTTTTCGAGTTATCGTGTTCACAGACAGACATAATTCTAAAATTGTGTTTTTCGGACTCAGGGAGGTCTAAAACGTGGAGATTCGTCAAAATCTCGAGTTCGAATTTTTTGACGATTACAATACTTTCTCTTTGTATACTTCGTATACGAGAAATTATAAAGCATGTGACAGTTTCTTCCGTGAAACAGAAATAAAAATACAGTCAAACCCCGTTATAACGAACCCTCAACGGACAGACTCAGAAGTTCGTTTTAACCGAGGTTCGCTGTATCCGTATTTTCAAAAAAAAAATGTCCTAACATGCTAAGATACTACTTCTATAATAAATTTTTAATAACATAATATTTTCATTAGCAATTAAGGACAAATAAAGTATTAAATAATTTGCTTGCCAACGTTAGCCATGGTCACTGCAAAGTTCACAGAATTATAAGCAATTAAACTAAAATGGCAGAGAAAACACGTGATTGCTCCTAGGTCGTCTCACCAGAAAGTCCTTCCCCTTCCTTGGTTGACACCAGGCCAAGTGTCCACAAGGGGGAGGAGGGGATATAGAAACTGTAAAGAGTCTTGTCTATTGTTCCTTTGTCCCACTTATGGGGTTAGCAGCGACTCTAACAAAGATACAATAGGCGAGGAATGTGGTCTCTGAACCAGAGTATTTCATGCAAAAGGGGTAACTCTTGTAGAAGTTGGGTTGACTTGAGCACAATTAGTAAAGAATGTCCCTTTGGGCAAGTGAAAAGTTTGAAGTTTTAGAAATTTTCAGTTCGCTGTAACCGAGTCTCTAGCTTTTGCTGTTCGTTGTAAACGTATGAAAATACATTATTAACATAGGGCTTCAGTTGGGACCATGTAAAAGGTTCGCTGTAACCGAGGGTTAGTTATATCCCGGGTTCGCTATATCGAGGTTCGACTGTATATCATTTTATTTGTAAGACATATTGAAATGTATCCACGTAACCTCAAGATGTTTAGTTGGTTGAAGCAACTAAATCGTATCATAAACCAGCGGGAGTGGCCTCCCCTAAACTTTCTCGTATACTTTTCAAATATTTGTCATTTCCCTTCCCCCTGCGTTGATAAAAAGTTCGAACCAACTGTAACCCAGAATGCAATGACTATCAGAAGGTTTTTCATTGTTGATTATAGTGATAGTAAAATATTGAGGTGAAGAATCATATTCAAAAAGATACGTATGTATTAGAACTTCGCAATATTTATTTTTTTATCAAACTCTAGCAATGCGAGTTCCGCGTGCGGAGAAGAAAACAGGAGAATAGCTTGCGCATGCGCAGAGATTGCTTTCAATACGCAAGTAAAACGAGACGCCCTAAATGTTTGCTTCCTTACAAAATCTCGCCGCCAGAATTGGTTTTTGACAAACTGCCAAGTTTCGGAGTATCCTTCTTTGCACAGGCATTTATGCATGCCATGGATTAGAACAAGTATGCTATTATACAGACCGACAGACAGTCAGCCCGTTGACGGATTTGGCCCAAAATTTTATACGGACCTACATTCATGACGATAAAACTGTGTACCAAATTTTATCCATCTGGCTTTTCAAGTTTTTGAGTTATAGCGTTCGCATGACCTCGAACATACAGACCGACAGACTTCCCGTTGACGGATTTTGTCCAAAAGTTGCTAGAAACCTACAAATTATGTTGAAAGATCACATACCAAATTTCATCCCCGTAGCTCTAATAGTTTTCGAGTTATCGTGTTCACAGACAGACATAATTCCAAAATTGTGGTTTTCGGACTCAGGGAGGTCTAAAACGTGGAGATTCGTCAAAATCTCGAGTTCGAATTTTTTGACGATTACAGTACTTTCTCTTTGTATACTTCGAATACGAGAAAGTAAAGATAGGGTGCGGGTGCGCAAACCTCAAAACGGAAACTTCACAGTTCAAAACTGACCTTGAAAAAAACCGGCTAAGAAAACTCATCTCTTCGCCACCCATCTGTCGGCAAACCTGCCCCTCTGGTTCCTTTCCTCGTACCTTCACCATTTTCCAATTCAGTCCTCCCTCTTCGTTAATTAGAACCGACTTGCAATGAAAAAAAGACGCCAAGGAAATAAAAGAAAAACCGGAGGACACACAAACACTTGCTTTTTGATGTCCACCGACGACCTTGATTGGATCGCCAGCATTAATGAATTTCGCCAAATAAGCCAATGTTTTAATATGGGTGTTTCCCCGGTTTTCCGCACGGTTTGGCGCCACCACGGAGTGACACACCGCCATGACAGACGACAGAGACGGTTATTTCTTTTCGCTTTTTATCCTTAATATCCTTCGAGAACGATGTTCGATGGATGGCGCAGATAAAGCAGCGTAATGAGAATTGGAAACATGTTGCGGTTCGTAGGATCTGTCTCACTGAGACGTCTTCAGCAGAATCTCTCTTGTGACAAAGATCTCTCGGGTGTGACAGCAAACGAAGTTTTCAGAAAAGAGACAGTCTTCTTTGATACCTGGGTAGGAGGTTGCAGGGGCCGCAGTGGAAGACTGTTTGGCGGATGACTGGTTCTGGCTGATGGTGTTTAAAAAACTAATCTATGTCTTTAGATTAAAATGATCTTTCAAATAGACACGGTTCACCGAGAAAGCGGATTATTGCCTTCAACATTTTCCACTTATGACACCATCCATGTACAAAAACTGCTTTTGTGATTCCAATAGGGTACATAGGGGAGGAGATGAAGAACACCAGTGAAGCATTAATAAATGGTCAATAAAAAGAGGTTTAGTTAGATTGCTTAAATGAAAAAAAAAATGTAATGAAATTTTTCAAACTGAGATGGGCCTTTTAAATTATATTTATATACCACAAGATAACCTGTCAAAACTGCACTATCAGGTTTTATCGATAAGAATCAAATGCACAGCTAGCTGGGTATCTGTGCTCAAAGTTTAAGAAGATCTACAATTGTAATCACGGGAAGGATTCTTTTAAAACTGTGCGTAAATATGTAATATGAAGCTGTAACCAACTTAAGCTGCAGAATTGCACAAAAGGAAGAGAATTACATCTATATATTTTCAGATTCAGAAAGCTGGCCTGAAATATAGAAAAGAAAGCATTTTTCCTTTCAATTAATTAATTAACTTTCCAGCGGGCACGCGTTTTCAAGAGATATTTGCATTGTGCATCGTATTACATATTTATATCGTTCTTTTATAAATTTAAGTGCAATTTGCATTTATAAAATCTTTGTTTACCATTAAGCTAATAAATAGATAACTTAAATAAAAGCTGTATTTATTTCTGTAAAACAGCACGATATATTTATGTAATACGATGCAATATATCGTAAAATTTGTGCAGGCGCGCCGGCTGGAAGGTTAAACCCTTAAGTCTCGCGCCCTTCATATTGACGTGCATCGAATTATCGAATTTTTAGACTTATAAACTAAAATTTAATCATTAATTAGCTTTATAATTTGACACAAAAATTACGTAGAATCCATAAACATCTCAAGTATTTTATGCCTTCTTATATGAATGAAAACGACAGCCCCTTTCCAAAACAGGAGGGGTCACCTTATTAGATAGCAAAACAATGCGACCCTTAAGGGGGTTAATATAACTGTTATTACATTAATCAATACTTTTTCAATTATATATTAATTAAAAAAGTAATTGAAAGTGTTTTTGTTTTTTAAACTCTTTTGTGCTCTCTGTGTAATAAATATAATTTATCAATTATATTTATTATATAAAGAGGACAGACAATACACAATTAAAAAACTTAATGAATATATAATTAATAAATTGGGTAATTACGTAGTCATCTTTTTGTGCCGGTTGGAAAAAAAAAATACGAATGGCAAATCTAGATAACTGTCAACCTATGAAAATAAATAATTTCGATTTATCTTTAAAAAGCTGCTTTTTAAAGAATTTGAATATAGTGAGTAATGTTTTAAAGCAAATAAAGCTTTTATTTTTTCATTATCACTCTGATGGACCTTTCATCCCACCCAAAAGATTAATAACTGGGAGAGGAACAACAAAATGCATAAAAAAAAGGAAAATCGTAAAGTTCATAATCTTTTCCCCTATTCTTTATTTTTCTCAAGCTCTTCATTATCTTTCAATATTAACAATGTTTCTCACCAGCAGTTGTGTTACTTTCTATTCAATCAGGATTCATGGCTCTTTTATATTTGTTATAAAAGCACATGCCACTTCCAACTGCTGATGAATATTCTTTTTTTCTTTTTTTTCTTCTTTTCACATCAAAATTGCTGGCTTAGCTTCTTTTAGTGACACGTCAAAACGAATTTGAAAGCAACTGACCCTAGCAATTTTTCAAAAACCAATAATGCGAGTCTGTCCAAGCTGTTGACCGCCAGATGGCCTTCGTGTCTTTGCTCCCCCGTTTTCGAACTTTCTCTATTTTTTATTACCCCCTCTCCCACAGCCCCTATCTCCTCCTTCTCCTGATACCTTCATTCCTCCTCTCTCCCCAGAAAATCCCCCTTATCGATTTGATCCCCACCCCCCAAGAAGAGAATCGCAGCCCCACCCCTAAGCAGGGGTGGGGATTGCTTTATTTTTTTCATTATTTTTTTTACATCATTTCGGACGCGAGGGGCAATGCACGAATTACACTGCACTACTAAGCAGATGGAAGACTTAATTAAGAATACTTAAAGGAAACAATTTTTTAAATGAATGATATTAATCCTCTCGAGATTAAATTTTGAGGGGCTCTCTTAACCTCTGATGTCTCATCGAGGAGATTATTGAAATTTTAATTTAATTTGTGAATTTCTCCTTTCCTTTTTTTTTTTTCCTTGCTCTATGTGAATAATATATGTGAATAATGATTATTGAATTGATCTTTATACATAAAAGTCGTTTGCAAGCAAATGAGGTGTATAGAAACAATAATTACGAACACATTCTCTCTTTCTTAAAAATCCTATAGGGCAAGATCTTGGCTTCCACTCCAAATGGGGTCGCGGAGTATGATTTGGGGTTACGAAAACTTTGGCAACAAGACCTTCTGTATAATCTTCAATATTAGTAGTCAAAAGTAATTAATAAAATTATGGTTGAAACATTTGATTACTAATATAATAGCCCAGAACTGTCTCTCGGTAACGCTCTGATGTCACCAACAATAAAACTCGCGCCATAGCACTGCGAAACTTAAACAGCATTATTTCATTGTTCGAGAACCTAAACTTCAATAATTTTAAATTTAATAGCTCTAAAATAGCGAAATAAAATTTGCTATCTATTGATATAAAATTTATCTCCCTATAATCAATAGTTCCCGAAAACTTTTTAATTATATTAATCATATATTTCAAATTAATTTCCACTTTTTAATAGAAAGTAGTAAATCCCGTTAGTGGTATATCATGCGCGTGATATAGTTTGGACGCCCCGATGCATCTGATTATTTAATGCAATCGTGATATAATTTGACAATATTTTTTGGCAACGTTTGACAAACAGAGAAGTGCTTTGTTTTGATTAGAATTTCGAAAAAGAATTCTTTTGAAATTTTATCTTTTGACTTACGTTTAACAAGCTGAGAATTCCATGGTTATTGAATTATAATAAAATTGATTAACAACGAAAAATACTTCACACGGAATGTTGTTTACCAAGAGGTTTTTTGAATAAAGAAATTTGTAAATAATATGTAAATAAAAAAAAATATTGCCTGCCATAAAACATATGTTTATTTTATTTGCTTTCAATCAATGTTAAACATTTCTCTCACATATATATATATATATATTTAAACACGCCAAATTTGAAGGGAAATCTCACGAATGAAGAGGCAATTTGCATCCGTCATACCATGACGGATGATTTTCTAGTTAAAATATATCAAGCAACTGTATTAAATTGATTTTTCCATCAATTATTTAATTTTTCATTTATTTAATCCCCACCGATTCCACTTAGCCAAAAAGAGAGTAGAGCGCATGGAAAGGGAAAAATTCCCGAAGCATAGATAGAAAACCCAGATTATGCAAAGTCTGATCAAAAAGTATTTGGTCTGATGCCTTATCCTCAAAGTTAAAACACTTAAAATGAAGACGTTTGGCAGAGAATGACCTTGAATCCTCCCCACGCATCCTTAAAAGTTACAAGGTCGTAACTCTTCACTTTTGTATAGGAGAGTTTTGAAAAATGTAGGTACTGTGCTGTCGTCGTATTTGTACAACAGAGATAGTTGAGTTGAAAACTGCGCTCGATACAATCATTTTCAAAAAAAGGTTTTCTTCATTTTCAACGCATTCAAGGAGATTAAGCGCATCTGAGTCTGTCTTCTTTTTTGTTTGCAGAGAACAGTTTCGGTACAAACTTAACACGTCTCATACGCAAATCTTCATTCATAACGAAGTGAACTGGACCGTAGCTAATGCCACACTCTTCAGATAACTCACGAATAGTAAGTAACTCGATGATTTTCAAGCACAGCTGAACGCACATTTTAGATGTTTTGATGTTTGTCAATGTTTTGGAAGATATTCACTTTCGACCCTTTCACGGATATGTTGAAAAAGTTTGAATAACTCATGAACTCTTGTGCGGATCATACAATCTTCCCCACGAACTTTCTTTAACTCTGCATAAATCTCACCACATGTATCGCCACGACTTTAGTCAACTTTGATGCAGATTCTCTGCTCAACTTTATTTGCTGTACAAAAATTCGACGAAAGCAGTGCACACTTTTTTACAATGCTCTACTGTACAGAAGTGGCAGGAGCTACGACCTTGTAACTTTCTGCGCATGTGTAGGAGGGTTCAAGGTCAATATCAATCCAGCGTCTTCACTCTGCGCGTTTTAGCCTTGAAGGTAGGGCACATGTCCCTATACATAACATAAATAGCACATAATAAAAAATAAATAAAAACATAAATATACATAATAAAACATAAATAGCACTATTTTACAATTATTAATGTGTAGACACAATTCAACAGTCACTAAATTTTAATTATATATTTAATTATTCGAAGATTAAGATGAGATCAGTGGCGGCTCATAAGCTCAGAAACGAGGAGGGGTGCAAAAAAATGTTTATCGAGAGAATACAATTTTAAAAGCTACTTTATCTCCAAGTAGGCCCAATTTTTTAATTCCAAATCCAGATGTGAAATGTCCTGCTTTTCAAACCAAGTAAATAACCAGCATATGACATTTTCTATTAATTTTACTAATAAAAATTAAAGTGAATGTTGATGTGACGATTCCTCTGGCGAAAATAATAATAATAATAATCGGAGATCCACATATAGGTACACTTCCCTCCTTGCCCAGTTCACTCGATAACACTCTTTCAAAAATGAATATCAAATAACTCATATACAGAAAATTTATTTTTAAGCTAAAACATATTAAATACATTTTTATTTTCTCGTATACGAAGTATACAAAGAGAAAGTATTGTAATCGTCAAAAAATTCGAACTCGAGATTTTGACGAATCTCCATGTTTTAGACCTTCCTGAGTCCGAAAAACACAATTTTGGAATTATGTCTGTCTGTCTGTGTGTCTGTCTGTCTGTCTGTGAACACGATAACTCGAAAACTATTAGAGCTACGGGGATGAAATTTTGTATGTGGTCTTTAAACATAATTTGTAGGTTTCTATCAAATTTTGGACAAAATCTGTCAACGGGAAGCCTGTCAATCTGTACGTCCGCGGTCATGCGAACGCTATAACTCAAAAATTTGAATAGCTAGAGGGATAAAATTTGGTACACAGTTTTATCGTCATGAATGTAGGTCCGTATAAAATTTTGGGCCAAATCCGTCGAAGGGTTGACTGTCTGTCGGTCTGTATAATCGCATACTTGTTCAGTTTTGAAACTAACTCCCTGCGCATGCCTACTAGTGGCAATGCCTGTGCAAGAAAGGGACGCTCCGAAACTTGGCAGTTTGCCAAAAACAAATTCTGGAGTGATTTTGTAAGGAAACAAACATTTAGGGAGTCTCGCCAGGTCCTGTTGCGCAAAAGAATGAGCAGAGGATTTGAATTTGTTTTGATCCTTCAAACCACGCGTGGTTCCAACTTTGGTTTACTTGCGACGGAAGTTTATTTGACGTCTTTTATTATTCTAGTTTTCTCTACATGTGTTAGGAGTATACGAGAAAGTTTAGGGGAGACCACTCCCGCTGGTTTACTGAAATACTCTAAAAATTTGAAAGGTTTAGAATGATATTATTTGCTTGAATCTATCGTTGCAACACGAACAGAAAACGAAACTCATAAACAGCCAATGAGATTGCAACTGGCGTGAGAGTGAGGAAAAAAGAAATATATATTAAAAAGGACATCTTTCTTTCGTTCAGTTGGCTCCGTGCCAGCCAGAGCTGTGTTGACTTTCAGCCCATAGCCCGTCTAAGCTAAAGGAAGAAAGAGTTGCTTTTTCACTCCGGATTTTCTGCTCAGTGAACAGATTTTGGGCAGGCAGAATATTTTGCAGCTCAGACCTGCGTCTCTCTTCGTTTGGATTCATTTTATGCCTTTTTTCATTTTTTTTTCTTTTTTTGCATTTTTGTAAATCATTGAACTCTGAGAGTGGAAAAGAAAGCAAATACGATTCAAAACGAAAAATACAAGTTTAAAAATAATTTCAGGGGGTGCTGCAACTATGCAGCCCTAATGGACGAGCCGCCACTGGATGAGATGAATATTTACATATGGTCAGTCGGATTCTAGGGTGAACATATAATAGACGATTATGATCTGACAGGTAAATGGAATCTGTTACTACAAACAAGTAATATAAAAAAAGTTTGAAGTCAATTCCTACTTAGGTCAGCGATCTACACGCTTCGTCACTGACAAAAATACATGAAAAAATGACGCATTCGTGAACATACCAGAAAACAAAGAATATTAGGTCTAGAAGCTGGGCAAACCTAGCTCCATCTATTGAGAAAAATTCGAACCAAACGACTCAAGGAGACATGCTTTCTCCCATATAAAACTAAAATTAATTAATTAAATTTAATTAATGAATTGATATTTGTAAAAACTGTATTAACATCAAGTGTCACCCACTACAAGTTTTAAAAAATGTATTTGAACTTGAGTGGATGAATGAAAAGTATTTTATTAACGACTGAAAATTTTAACAAGATATGTAAATAAATATATATAGGGAGAGTGTGAACTAATAGTAGGAATTGAAAAAGAACAGTTTGCAAATCGGGGGAGCACGCAGTGCTTCACCAATTTCTAGAAATGTCCTTTCTTGTTTTCCTCGACAGAGAGAGAGGATGGAGAGTGCTATTCTCGTCCGATATAGGTACTAGTGTTGTAGTCCCACATTATAGTACTTACAAACACAAGTATTGTTTTTATATACAGTAGAACCTCTCTTAACCGGTAGCAACGGACCATCATCTTGCCAAATAACCTTAACAGAGTTACCCCGTCCTGTCTTAGCACTCGGAGACATTGAATGACAGTCGATGCAATAGCTCGAGTACGGAAGCCGGCGTCCCAGTAGCCATCCCCGGCCACGGCCCGACCCCTCCCGTAGGAGGTACGTACTATCACTGAAGGGAGGTAACTTCACCCCTACCATTATTGTATCCCCAGGAGAAGCGCGACTTCGCTTACTTACCCGGCGGCTTCTCACCCTCGCACTCGTACCACCAGCCTCTCGGGAAAGCGTCATGCCAAATAAGAGGTTTTTCGAATAATTCAATACATGTTTCTAGAAATTATCTGTTCATATTTTGTAATGTCATCTGTAGAAATTGTAACATGCGCATTCCATTGATAATATTTTTTTGTTTATTGGTCTAATTAAATAACAAATAATTAAATAATTTAGCCGCCATTATCCGGCTAGCTCACAGGAAGTGAAAATGGCGGTTAAAATAGCGTTGGGCAAAGTTGAGTTAAATGAAATTTATTTGTTCACACATCTTCCACATAGAATCATTCTGGGTTAACTAATATTACATTACATATGCAACTCGCTAAGCATGGCGAGATTTGTTCGTCCCGTGAGAGGAAAACCAGCCAGCCTTCTCGCACGAAGGCTCAAGTCACTCTGTCTCTCGTTCTTCTCTGGAAAGTCAAAAGTCCTTGCAGCGCCATCCACCGGCAGGAGGGCGAGATAAAATGTCATTGTCACAATAAATAATATCGAAAATCGTATAGATTATGAATATTAAAACACATGGACCTAATGTCATATACCAGAAAAACATAACGAAACTAAATATTAAAAATATTATGGCATGAAAGTAGAGCATTTCTTAGTGTGATGACATATAACTTCGAAAGTCTGCATGCTTATGAGGTGATCATCGGAGTTTAAAAAAATTACTGGGTATACGAGGGTCAATCAAAAAGTTAGTTGCACTGCTTGGTTAGTTGCACAAAACAGGATTAGAATTTTACAATAATGGTATATGTACACTAAAATTCCAAAGAAGAACTATTTTTTTGACGTAAACATCTCTTTAAATTCATCATCTGTCCAGGCGTGGCATGAGTTTTTCCTATTTGTTCTACGAAGAATTGCCGTCCAACGACCAATAACCATTGTTGGGTTACAGCTGTAGGTTAAGCACAAACTATACGGAAATTCAAGATACTCGGCAATAATCTTATCCACATTTCCATGTGAGATATCCAATTCATTTGCGATTTCGTCTACTGTTCCACGTCTGTTTGCAAGAACGCGTTCGTTCAAGCTAGGAACTATCTCGGCATTTGTCGAAGTTGATTTCTTCCCTCGAAGTAAGCTTCATCAACATCGGTATATTCATAATCGAACATGTTGCACCACTTTGCGATACCCTGACGCTTTATTTCATTTTCACATATGCTTTATGCAATAGCCGTGCTGACGTAGTTGAACAATGTCTGCTTCTTACTACGTAATTTGCGTGATCTTCATCTGCTTCCTTTTCCTTCTTAACGTCTCTGTTTCCTTTCCTACTAAATGTTCGATTACTTTCGTCGTTATAAAAACAGAGCGACGAGAAAAGAATTGTTTATATTCACTCAAGCCTGCCCTTCTTCTTCAATATCCATTCCTTATTCGCAGGCCAAAATTTCATATTTCGGTTTATACCTTCAAAAGTTCCGTTGTTTGTTTTTCCCAGTTACCTGGAAAACCGGTAACTGGAGATCCGGGGACCGGTTGTGGGAGATATTACTGAAAGGATTAGAAGAAATCAGATCTGGTATCTGGTACGATACTTTCATATTGTGAAATTCCATAAATTTTTTACTTCTCTTTCACTTTTCAAAATTAAACATAATACTTGAAATCACCACATTTAGTGATGTTATTCTAACATTTCTTAACATAAAAGTTGCTTAAGAGATTGGAATTTTTGATTCCTTTAGTTCTCATTTGTTGGATAGTTTTTAAAAAAAACTATCTACTGGGCGATGTTTCAAAGGAAAGAGGAAAACGTTTAAAATAATAACAGTTTGCATTCTGAACATGGCATCAGTCGGGTGTGTAATATTTAAATCGAGATTTTAGATACTTTTCTTCTGTCCGAACTCCGTAATGACCTGAATTTTGAGAATTATTTCAACACACTGTCATTCAGGTATCCTTTGCTGAAAGTGAACATCGATACCACTAACAATTCATCAGATGTCACCAGTAAGTTAGGTCTTGCAAAAGATAATGTGGCAGTAATTTAATTAAAATTTAAATGGGCAAATCAACATACTGTTCCGTTTAATTGCTGCCATATCGAATTCTCTAACCTTGTTCATAGAAAATTCGGTACAATTGTACAAAGGTATAAGTTAAGAAGATATTGAGATCATGATCCTTGTCAAATAATCAAATGCGTTAATTAAATCGTTATATTTTTGGACAGGTTATAATAGTTAAACTAAGTCTTTGATAACTTTAAATATTATAAATTAAAGACATTTAAAATAAGTCTTTAAATGATTATTTTTGCACAAAGAAAGACTTTAGGATTTTTTGCTGTGTATTAGTCTGAAAATAAATTAATAATAGTGGGAATACTCAAAACTGTTCATGTTTATTAGATTTAAATACCGTTTTGAAGGTATACGAAGTTGATTTGAGAACTTTGATTTTTTAACCAAAATGACACCTGAGCAAACACCCCACTCTCTAAGCTTCAACGCTAGCTCAGTTCGAAGATAGTTGGTCCCCGAATACAAATTTAACGAGGATTAATTAACCTGATGGATCTTTGGTCGAACCAAGTTTCGAGCATGAGGTTTTCGGATCTTCGAGTATGAGGTTTCGGACAAAAGTCCAGCGCCTAATCATATTCAATTACTTTGTCTAAGAAAATACCAATTCCTCTCAACAAGCCTTTATTCTCTCCTTTTTCCATATATAAAATATACACAGGGAAAATACTGAAATTCTCAAAATAGTCCATCTTGAAATTTTTTTAATTGAACTCTAGGAAAAGGCAAAAAAAAAAAAAAAAACTTTTCTGGAACTATGTCTGATTTTTCAAGTTGTCTCCTGATCACAGACTATGTCTGCCTGTGATCAAGACAACTCGAAAACAGAAAGAGCTAGATAAATGAAATTTGGTATATGGTCTTTGCACAAAAAGTATACAGGGTATCCACACTTATCGTGGTCCAATAGTTAATTTCTAAACAGTTAGAGGTAGATATATAGTTCCAATTGGAAAAATGCTTTAAATAAAGGGAAGAATTATAATATATGTTTTTTGAGTCACTAAATATATTTCTGAAAAAATTAAGAATTCTAACCTTTTATACGGTCCCCCGGTACTATCAGTCATATTTAGTAAAATATTCTTGACACTCTAACATTTTAAACAAAAAAAGTCCCACTCTTCTTCGACTAAAACTGAGCGAGTTATGGAGCTTCGAATTTCATGATTTTTAACCAATCGAAGGGCCTCGTCCAGCAAGTGCTGCGCATTGATTGGTGGATCGTCTTCAAGACAGCTATTGAAATGGAGTAAAGTGATCTAAGTCAACGGTATTCAAAGCTCCATAACTCGATCGGTTTTAGTCGCAGAAGAGTGGGACTGTTTTTGTTTAAAATGATAGAGTGTCAGGAATATTTTACTAAATATGATTGATAGGTCCTGGGGACTGTATAAAAAGTTAGATTTCGTAACTTTTTCAGGAATATATTTCTTCACTCATAAAACATATATTATAATTCTTCCCTTCATTTAAAGCATTTTTCCAATTGGAACTATATGTCTATCTCTAACGGTTTAGAAATTAGATGTTGGACCACGATAAGTGTGGGCACCCTGTAGATTTATATCCAATTTTGGACGAAATACGTCAGTTGAAGTCTGTCTCTCCGCCCATACGCATGTGAACACGATAACACAAGAAGCTAGATGTCGCCAAAACTGTAGATCTGATTCAAATTTTGGTGCAACTTAGTCAACTGGTTGATTTTCTGTCGGATTGCCTATTCGGGTGTATGCAAAAATTATAACTCAAAAACACAACAAGCTAAAAAAATGAAATTTGGTGCGTTGTCCATTCGCCAAACTTGTGGCAAATTTTGGACCAAATATATTATTAGGAAGAGGACCAAAATGCCTACTCGATTTTCATCATCACACGACGAAGCTGAACACAAAACGCGCTATATTGCGAAAGTAAATGAGAAAGTCGAGGAGATAACCCTCTCTCTTGTGCCATTGGTCATCGCAAATTTTTTAATGGAAAGTTTCATTGTTGGGCTTTTATTACTGAAACGCGAGCGTATTTTTTTAAACAATGCTCGAGTTTCAGTAAGAAAAGCCCAACAATGAAACTTTCCATTAAAAAAATGATGGGAGGCCGTCTTTTTCAAACAGCCGCTGATGTAGCGTAGGACTACTTTACTCGCGTGACTCTTCCGATTTTCAGTTTTTTTGTAACTTCTGTTGTTTCCCTTTATCTCAAAAATAAGACATTAATTTTGTTCTTAACATATGTAGTTACCGCGATATAGAGGATCGCGTCACCAATTCATGCATACTTTGCCAACCTTGTTACGCAGTAGTCGCTGAACTACAGTTCCGATTTTCAATTTTTTTTGTAACTTCCGTTGTTACCTTTTATCTCTAAAATAAGACATTAGTTTTGTTTTTAACAATGTAGTTA
>BGPR01007633.1:0-49731 GCA_013235015.1 Araneus ventricosus
TTCAGTTTAGTTTAGTTAAGTTCATTTCAGTTTAGTTTAGTTAAGTTTTCAGTTTTGTTTAGTTCATTTCTGTATAGTTTAGTTTAATTTAGCTTAGTTCATTTCAGTTTAGTTTAGTTCATTTCAGTGTAGTTTACTTTAGTTCATTTCAGTTTAGTTTAATTTAGTTTAGTTTAGATCAGTTCCATTTAGGAGCAGCGGTAGCCAATTCGTACATTCCCAGGAAGTTTTGTGCTGTGTAGGTTAATGACAAATAATGTTTCGAAACTTCACTTCCCCGTCGGACAGGGTTGCTGTTCTAACTTTCCACTGCATGGAAAAGCTTTCACTCTCTGTGTGTGTGGTCTTCGACAGATCACAAACCCACATCTGACAGTTATTGCGAATTTCCGGAAAATGCCATTCTTCACGTGTTCGGAGGGTTAGAATTCCTCCCCCCCATCCCACTCCAGAGAGGAATACGCAATCTGGCGACAATCTACTGCAATTGGCCAGATACTCTTCCCATAGCAACACTATTTAACAGGGGGCTTCAAAACACCAAATTTTGCCTTGTTATTCCTTCTTTCTCCACGAAAAACTGTAGACAAAACTCCCCTGGTTACATGAGAGCATTTGGGGCCATTATTTGGTGAAAGAAAGATTTCTACATTGAAATTATTTGAATGCAAGTATGCACGAATTTTTCATTTTTTTCTGCGTTGTTTCCTATCACAGAAACTAAAAACTAAATGTACATGTAATAATTATAGTTTAGAATATGCTCTGAAATTTTCATTTCTTGTAACAGGTTTAATGCTATGCTTCTTTCATAAATGATAACTATATATACACTTTTCCGCAATATTTCTTTGTTTCTCTTTACGATGAAGTATTGAGGATTTGTATTTGACTTGATATGTTACAAAGATTTATAGATAAAATTTTTTTCCTAATATTTACCCCACTCCTCATGCAATAAAATTTTGAAAATGGTACAGTTTTTGCATGATGGCTCCTTTTTTAAACTTTTCTTAAGTTTTTACGTTAGGAGGCCTTTTTTCAATAATAATATTTTAAGCAATATTTTTGTATTTTCCTATGGTATATATGTTAAGAATCAATTATACCAATACAATACCAAACATACCAATAAATCATATAAAAAAAGTTACATGAATTATATATTGTTTTAAATATTTGAAAAAACTTAGAATTTTTCGCACTAAATTTGACCTTTTTTCAAACAAACTCGGTTAAAAACAAATGACAGAATGATAAATCCTTTAGTTCATGTAAAATAATCTAATTATTGGCTAGGGCCTGAAGCAAAAGTTTTGCAACATCTCACAAAACATACAAATTTTAAAACTTTTGGTGTGAAATTTGGCCTTTCTTCAAATCTCAAAAAGTACATAACTATTTAACGGATCGTCATTGCATTTATATTTTGGTACATTCTCTAGACAGTATCATAAATAAAATATATGCGGGTATTTTGAATTGAATTTTAGTTATCGTGTTTAAAAAATGCAAATTTTATATAAAAAAACGCATTTTGAGAAAAATGAGATTAAAGTTTGTTTTTAATTTACAATGAAAAGAGAAAAGAATTTTTTTTCAATACTTTTTAGTTTTGTAGGCTATCCCTTCCTTTTCTTCAGCTTAGTTTACTTCTTAAAATTTTATTGTTGCAATTTTTTTCTTTATTTTTTTTCTTTTATTCTGATGAGCCCTTATCGTTATCTACCATTCAGCCGCTGTCGATAGATCTGAATATTTTTTTCGTTCATCCAACTTAAGTATTTCCTTCAGTAGATAATATTTGTCACAAATACAATATATTCGCTTTTTCTAAATTTATTATCAAAAATTACATCATTAATGGAAAATCGAGATACTATAATGAATCAAAATTAACTAAATTTGAAACAATGTCATAGAAAACCAAGAAATTCATACTGAAAATCTCCCAGAATAGTATCTGGTATATGGAAATCGGTACTAATAAAAAATAAACAATTAATTTTAAAAATCTTAAGTGAAAGCAATGAAAAATCCTTTTTTATCGTATTGTTTTCTTTTCCATTTTCAGCTGTTAAGATATTCTAAAATGGCTCTAATTTCACTCCTGATCATCATAGATGTAAGATAAAATCTATTTTGAAAACCTAAAAGAATAAGCTTTTAGATAAGACATTTGAAGAATTTGTAACTTTCTGTCGAAAATGGGTTTTCAACGTAGGCGCACACCCCTTTAACTTAATTATGAGTTAATCGATTAATTTAGTTAACTTTTGATTCCATACATGTGGAGCCTGTCCATAACGAATTAAAATTTGATGGGAATAAAAAGAGTTAAAGTTGGATTGACGTCCCGTTTTGAAACAATTCCAGAGCGAATTTGGGATGACCCTCATAATTTTGACCACGGTCAGATGACGAGGAATGTCTCCGAGCATCCTCTTCCCTCTCCTAACCTCCGCACAAATTGTTGGTGGGAGGAAGTTTGACAGACTACATCTGATTTCATGTGTAAAAGGCACACGCACATGCCGGATCTTCAGTGGAGTCGGGTTTCGAACTTTGGTGGCGAAGCTTAGACATTACACTAGGCCACGAATAAAAATTAAAAAATAAATTTTACTTTTCAGTGTAGTAATAATAGTGGGCTGTTAAGTACCTTTTTACTAAATTTATTTGGAAGAATGTTTTTTAAATAAAATTTTAGCTGAAAGTGACTTTCCGTAAAAAAATCCTTTAGTTTTGTATAACGTTTTATGTTTCAAGATCATCTTGGAAAAATGAAATTTTGCCTATTTATTAAAAAACCTAAAAATGCCCTGCGACATTAATCATTACTCCATTTCTTTCAAGTAAATATTTTATCTAAATATTCTCTGAAGTAAACAAGTTTCCTTGCATAAAGTAGCTCGCAAGTTTAATCTTATTAAGAAGTTTTTCATGTTATGCTTTAGTCTAATTCTTAGAAAAAGTAAACTTCCCATTGGAATAAACATTTGCCATGTAAGCTGGAAAACGGTGCTTTTTTTATTTTCGTCAAACCGTCCTGTTATTAAAGAAGTTTGGGGATTTATTGCGAAAAAAAAAATTTTAGAAGCTGGAGTCAGCTTGCACTAGCCAGAAAACACTATATATACGGTTAACATACGTCGGAATTTCAAGTTCGCTTCCGGACTAATGTCCAGATCTTCAAAATGTTCGGATTTATGCCAGTGAATGCGGCGAGATAGAACTCGGTTGTAACAGAGAAAATTTGGTGTATTCGAAAAGCTGACGTCATTTTGCCAATAAAAGAAAATTTATTTTTTTACACTGTTTATATCCATTGTTGATGAGAAGTTGGATGAGTCCCCTTACACAGTTCCTAGTTCAAACTGAAAATTAAAAGATCTTACAGTTTTCCTGTAAATAGTGGGTTACAACCCCCTGCTCGCTTCGCTTGCCAACCCCAAAGAATCACGTCATTCTTTTGGGATAACTATGTGTTCCCAGCTCGCTTCGCTTGCTCGCCATACAGTTATGTGTTTCTGCTAGTAATAGGAAATTATAAATACAGTAAATTTTAAAGATAAATTTAAATTATTTGATATTAAAAGAACTGCTAACATTAATTTTTCATCAATTACTAAAAATAAATCGCTAATTTCTAAAATTAAAATTTTCTGGTAGCAGAGAGATATATCTGTAAATCTTAGAAAGAAACTTGAATGCCAAAAGTATGCTTTAAAAAATTTGGATGTTAAAATATAGAATTCTAAGATGTTTAAAAATCAAAATTATTTACATCAATCAAAAATCAGTCGATTGAAGCTTCTTGGCATACATGATTGGCTATTTCTTCAACAATTTCATTTGCACTAACTTCTTTCAACCAAACTACTAAACATGCACTCTTCTCACTGAATTGTTGTTCAGAAAAGCTTCTCCACATAAATAAATACTCATTCCAGTAATTATTTGTTCAAGAAAGATCTACAGCTTTTCTCTAAGTAGCCATTTGTGTTTTAAATCTGAGAAAATTTGAGTTCTAGTAATATGACATAATTCGTTTTACATTCTTTTTAGCTAAAAAACACAATTTATAGAAAAAATGGCTTATAACATGTTCATATTAATTGTACGAAATTGAAAATCTTAATAATTATGTACTTTTAGTTTTTTAAAATTGATAAGATATCCTTTTTCAAATTTTCAGAAACTAAAAAAAATATTACTTTTTCCATCAAAATTTCAAATATGCCCTCTTTTAAATTAAATGTAGTTCAGGAAAGCTTTCCCACATGCATACGCGCTCATTACAATAATTATTTAGTCATGAAAGTTATAGTGTTTTTCTCAGTGTAGTCATTTGTGTTTTAAATCTCAGAAAATTCGAGTCGTGTTAGAATGACGTAACGCATCACACAACCTTTTACCTAAAATAGGACAGTTTAAAGTTAAAAAGTAGCTTAAAACATGTTTATATTAACTATTCAAACTTAAAACCCATAATATTTATTTACTTTTAGCCTTTTATAATTCATAAGAAAGCCTTTATCAAAAATTTCCAAAACCCTCTCTTCTTACAACAAAATTTTAAACATTCCATCTTTTCAGTAAAATATTGCTCAGAAAAGCTTCCCCACTTGTATACACCCTCATTCTATTTATTATTTAGTCAGAAAAGATAGAACTTTTTCTTTAAGTAGCCTTTTGTGTTTTAAACCACAAAAAATTTAAGATGTCGAAAAATGATTTAACAATTTCACAACCATCTAGCTAAGAAAGGACATATAAGGGAGAAAAGTGGATTACAATTGAAACCATAATAATTATTTACCTTTTGCATTTTAAAATTGATTATATAGCTTTTTTCAAAATTTTCAAACAGTATTTTTTCCACCAAAATCATAAATATGCACTTTTTTCGTGAGATGAAAAAACCCATTTTGCAGAAACATTGAACTAAAAAGGACTTTCAATACTAAGCACACATTCAATCATTTCTCTAATCCAAACTGTATGGCTCAAACTCATTCAGTTCAAACTATCAAATACAATAAAATTTCATTGCTTCGAACTTCAAAACAATTAACGAGTTTCGCCGGAAACAATCCAAACTTGCGAGCTGTTGCCAAACGGCGATTAAAAAATTCGGCACCATTTTCCGTCCACATTAGCGATATATATATATATATATATATATATATATACAAACACAAACAAAACCACAAACACATGCAATAACAGTTAAGAAAATACTCAAAATGAAGAAGTGCAATTTCAAAAGAAGTAAACTTTAGGAAAAGGACAAAATATGATAAACATAGAATCTGAAAAAGATTTAAATGTGAGAAAAATAGATTCTATAAATGATTTAAATATGAGGGAAAAACTTCACAAATGCGGTGAATGCGCCAATGCAGCAGTACAACTGAAAAGTGAGAAATATTAATAAAAGAAAACATAGAAAGCAAACATTAAAAACACGTTGTAATATATATATATACGTATATATGTGCGTGTGTGTAATTTTATTCAAATTTGGTAAATGATTTATTGGTTTCAGATTTATTACATAGATGGCGCCAGGATTTTTAAATTGAAATATTCCTTATTAATAGACAGTTTTACCAATTTTCAAATATAATATCTAGATAAATAATTGTATTACATTTTTAACTGGTTTTGAGATTTTTAATATAGGTATCTTACTAATTCTTTAATATCAAAATTAATTATATTATTTGCTCAATTATGCTGTTTCATAGTTGGAAATCTAGTTTTGGAAATCTGTGATGTCAAGCTAAGTGTCGGTTTATATTAAAAATGTGGAATTCTGGTAAGGATAGGTAGAGACACTGATTATTTAATGTTTAATAAATCAGTATGAGTATTTTATTGAATGATGTATTTATTGTTTTTAGTGCAATATATTGTTGTATTACATATGTTTATCTTGAATTTTAGTCCTTTCCATAAAGTTATGTTTTATTGTTAGGGTTAGTGTATGATTTTTCTTTCTAAATTCTTTCATTTTAGGCTAAATTACCCTGTTTGTTTTTTCAACAACTTTAGTAAACGGGATGGTTTGTACAACAAAATTAATTTAACCTGGCTAAAGCTTGTCCACAGCCAAGCTGATATATTAATTGTTGAAAACTCCATATACTTGGATTGCCTTTTTCAATACTTTTAATAACAACAGAGATTTTTTACATGTTGACATATAAATGTTTAAACTTAATTTTTGTTCATGGTATCTATAGTATTTTCAATTCTTTAGATTTTGTTTTAGATTTGGTTGTATTGTTTAAATAATGACTTTTTAGTATAGGATTTGCTTCTTGATATGTCTTGTTTACTTTGTTTCTGTATGATCATATATAACAAGTTTTATATATATATATTTTATAACAATTATTTTGAATTACCAAACACGAATAAAAATTGTAAATTCTTTTCATTGAGACGTCTTTAATTTTTTCACTTCCTCAAACTCTGTGCTAGTCAGGGGCAGATTATCAAATAGACAAAGTAGGCAACTGCCTATGCGGCCCGCAAATTCTGCGGCCCACGATGCCTCATGATTTTTTTCTCTTTTTATGTATTATTTTCTAATATCATTTAATTTAATACTTTCATTTAGTTTTCAGAAACCACATTCTCGAATTGATTTAAATTAAAATCATATCAGGATGGCCTAGTTTATTTTGCAGTTGGCTGATTAATTTAACAATCCTGATAAACTTTGTATTAGAGTATTTAGGTTGTATAAAAGGATTTTGTCATTTTTATTACCATTTTGACGTGAGAACGTCTTTCCGCTCGTTACAGTGATTGTCGGTCAAACTTTCTTGTGCGACAAAATATCGTCCGATTTGAATCGCTAATAACTACGAGACTAATAACGCGAAAAAAATGGTTGACGCCACAACGGATAGATCATATCTGCAAGAGTTTGTCACACATTATTTGTTTTGCCTGTGACGCCATCGTACCAGTGTAGGCGCATGCGCGAGAATGTTATGAGTTATCTTTATGTAATGTTATAAATAAGTGTAGCGTGGAAACGCGTTTAGCTAGGAGGTTGATTCTGGTGTCATTTTAAAGAGCTTCACGAGTATTACTAGGACTCAAAGAGAAGGAATAAAAATATTTATCCGAATTTAAGTAAAAATCGGAATTCAATTCAAAATGTCAAACTCTGTATGTTTTTCTATTATAACATACAGTTTTCTTTCGAATTGTACCAAACTTACAAAACACTTGAAAATACATAAAAGAAACATTGTATAAAAATTTGAATTCAAGAATTTGAACTGAAAAATTTGAATATTACGATAAATATGAGCATTCGTAGTAAATAGTATTTTACTGCGCATACACGAAATTTATTTCTATATACTGTCAACAAATGACGCCATCAAAAGCTTCTCTAAATAAAACGAAAGAAAGGCGTAGTTCGTGTCTGCGTAGTTGATTATTCGTGAAAACGTCGGGATAAAATCATAAAACAATTATTTCGGATTAATATGTAATTTAATTATCAATCTCTTTAATACAATATTTACACCGAGTAGTATAATGGTTACAGAATAGATAAATCACAAGTTTGTAGCTTGTAGGGAGGGTCTGTGTTAGTTTGTTGTTTATCTATTCTGTAACCATTATACTACTCTGTGTAAATATTGTATTAAAGAGATTGATAATTAAATTACATATTAATACGAAACACTTTTTTTTCTGATTTTATCCCGACATTTTCACGACAAATCTAGGGCGCGGACACGAACTGCGCCTTCCTTATGTTTATTTTTATTTTCGAGATGCTGAAAGCAACTCTCCTGGATGTGACCTGCAATAAGATATTCTGTCATTTCAGTTTTTCTGTAATTCGTTACTTAGAAACTGCTTGTATAGAGATTAAACGAAAATCACTAAAAAATATAAGGGCTGATCAAATGAAAACGGAACAGCAGTCATAGATTAAAATGACATTGTTTATTTTTAAACATAATCTCCAAATTACACAAGCACTTGTTCCACTGATTCACTAAGCGGTGAATACCTTGTTCGTAGAATTTTTTGGCTGAGATTGAAACCAGTTTCGAGTATTGTCCTTGACTTCGCTGTCCGAGTGAAAACGACGACCTTCCAATCCCCTTTTCAGCGGACCAAAGATGTGAAAGTCACATGGAAAAAGCTCGGAGCTATAAGGCTGGTGTTCCAACAGTGTCCACCGAAACTTCAACTTGTTAAGTGTGCAAGTGGCCTTATGAGGCCGCTCCTTTTCATGGAGCCAAACCACTTCTGAGGACAACAGGACGGTTCGTTGCCTGGTGCACACTGTGACGTCTCCCCTACCTTTTTCCCACAACGGGCCGGCCACCCAGAGCTGCCCCCGAGGGAACGACGCAAGAGAAGCGTAAGTGGGTAATAAAACAGCCAACCTTACGCAAGCCTAAAGGGTTCCGGCGGAGTGCTGTATCTTCTGAAGGACCACCCGCGTGTAACCGACAAAGACCTCCGGCCAGGAGTGACCGCATTCAATCAACACCACGGAGGGCGGCACACGACTGCGTTTGGGATTGTCCACCTTGAGGACGAATCACCAGGAGATAATTCATCAACCAGTCCCCTGAACTCTGAAGGTAAGGTGTTTAAAAAGGGATTATAAGAGAGAAGAGACGGATATAGATGAAATGTTATCACGCGGAGAGCCATTTCCGTTGTGTTGATTTGAAGATACGCAGTCGGAACTGAGACGGAACGGGTGGCATGACCCCGTGTTAGACGTGCACCTTGGCTGGAAAGTGTCCCTGTGGTGGACCGTTGCATCGATCTAGCGTTCATTTAAGCTCGATGTCTTATACCGACACTCGGTGTTTCTCCAACTCATCTTGAGTGTCTAATAGCCAAAGACTTAGCTAGAAGATAATATGCAACGGTCCCTGTGGTGGACCGTTGCATATTATCGAGCGTTTACAACCTCGATATTTTACATCGACCTCGGTTTATTCTATAACTCGCCCTGAGTTACTATAGACTTCTGAACTCTCATAGTTTCCTGAATTCTACGATAAAGTTGCATCTCCGAGTATTATCACCGTTAGTAACTTCGACGAAACAAGTTACGCATTGTTTATTGACTCTCGCGATCTATATCGGGACTTGTTAATCTTCATTCTTGAAATATGTACATACTAAATGAATATATATCTGTAAAATAGATATTTATTCAAGATTATCATTAAATTTAAATTGCTGGAATTCTGTGACTTCTTTAAGTCTGTTGATCTTTGATCAAACACCGGTAACACTGGGCCACGACATTACAACACAAACGGTCCAGGGTAAATTCAACACCTTCTGTCGCCTATAAACGAATAACACCACGTTGCTCCTTTTGTCACAAACATGACCCAGATGCGGATGAAATGACAATCGATTGGATGCCGGACGATACTGTTGGCTAACCGCCAGAGCATATCGTGTGGTTACCTAATGTAAGTAAATTCTGCAACAAGGGATTTTCTTTTTACCTCCCGCTCTTCCTCTACACACAGTTTTTGACACACTCACACAAAAATACACCAAATTATAACCACTGCTCCGTTTTCATTTGATCCACCCTTATAATTAGTTTTGGAAGTTGTTAAGGGAAGTTGGACCCGAAGTTTACATTGCCTATAGGTCCGAAATTAATCCATCCTTGGTATTAGTGTTACACACCAGGGATGATTGGGGTTCAACGGAGCGCGTGGACTCAGGGTCCATAATCTCCGGGACTGACAGCTGCATACCAGTGGACCTTGCTGGAAAAAACTAGTATATACATTAATAGGATGATTCTGAAAGGGAAATGGTGATTAGTAACTATTGATAACTCATACATGCGTCCATACGGTCAATCCATTCTCACATTCTTTCAAACAACCCTTTCACACAACATAAAAAAAAATGTGAATACAAACTTGGGGGGATGAGTTTACTTTATGATGTCAGCTGGTGTAGTTCACGCTATGTCTGGCTCGCTGGAGGCTGCATTGAGTCTATGGTCTAAGAGACATTTCCGGAATAGTCCTTATAAGGACTGGTTATGTCGGAGCTGGATTCAACTTCAACTGAGCAGTGTTCTTGGCCGTTTTCTCTTCCTTGGCTCTGAGGGGTCGTACTTCGGGATTTCGGCAATGGCTGCATTGTCAACGGTGTTGAAGAATTTGGTGGCCAGTTTCCTAAAATGATCTAATAAAGGGGTTAGCTTTAATTCCTTTTGTATTTGCTTGTTTCTAACGTACCACGGTACCTGGGTGATCTGGCTTGCTATTTTGTTTTGTGCTGCTTCTAGTTTATTGATATGGGATTTAGCCGCGGCACCCCAAATAGGCGATGCGTAGCTCATAATGGGACGCATAAGTGTCTTATACAGCAGAAGTTTATTCCTCAGAGAAAGCTTCGAGTTCTTGCCCATGACATAGTATAGCTTTTTGTTTACTGCCGTAACTTTGTTTTTGACCTCGGCCACATGGGTTTTGTAGGTTAGCCTTTTGTCTAGAATAACTCCAAGGTATTTTGTTTCCTCTTTCCAGGGGATTGGCCTCCTATAAAGTTTGGGGGGGGGGGGCTTGGGGTACTTCTTCGCCTTGTAAAATAGACAGATTGGCACTTGTCGGAGTTCACCTGTATCTTCCACCTAATAAGCCACCTTCCCAGCTAGTCGAGGTATTCATTGAGGGAGGTCATTACGTGAGTAGATGCACCGGTGCTCATAACGGCAGTGTCATCGGCGAATAGACAGATTTTTGTCTGACAGTTCCTGGGGCTGGGAATATCATTAACGTAGATGTTGAACAAGTATGGTCCAACCTTGGATCCCTGCACTACTCCAGAATCAATTGCACGTTCTGAGGAGAGAGAATTCCCTACCCGAATGGCAAAGTGCCTTCCTCGTAGATAGGTAGCTATGAGCCTAATAATGCTACCCGGGACCCGCAGTTCGATGAGTTTATATACCAGGCCGTCCGTCCAGACTCTGTCAAACGCCTTGGCGATATCAAGGAACACTGCTCCGGTGTCCCAGTCTTCATCCATTCCCTCACGTATGACCTCCGTTATTCTCAATAGTTGCTGTACGGTGGACAAGTTTTTTCTGAATCCGAACTGGAAAGGGATAATTCGGTCTTCCGTGGCTTCCGTGAGTCTTTTGAGGATGACAGCCTCTGCTATTTTACTCAGCGAAGATAGTAGACTAATGGGGCGGTAGCTGCTTGGTTCTCTAGGGTTTTTTCCCGGCTTTAAAATAGGTGCGACAATAGCAGTTTTCCAATAATTTGGAAAATACTGAAATTTGAGAATGGAGTTAATTATCTCTGTTAGCCTGAAAATGGATTTAATCGGCATACGTTTTATCATTAAGTTCGTAATGCCGTCTTTACCTGGGCTTTTGTTCTTTTTGAGTTTTTCTATGTACTCAGCAATTTCGGAAGGAGTGCAGGGGGTGAATGAATTATCAGGGTTTTTTTTGGAGAATTTATTAAGTTTTCTTTTGACAAGATTATCAGTGTGGGGGGGGAAAGGTCATTAGTTTTAAATTGGTGTTCTAGGACATCTGCAATAGCTTCTGCTTTTTCATGATTTGTATAAACAATTGTACTAGGCGTGAGGAGCGGGGGGACTTTACTATAGGTTTTGGTATACCTTTTGACTTGTCGCCAGATTGAGCCGTCAGTTGGGTTGAGTGAGGTTATTCTGTTAGTTTCACGCCTTTGATTGGCTTCGTAGTGTAGTTTCCGCAAGTAGCTGTGGGCTCTATTTAGTAAATTTTTGTCCCTAGGGTCCCTAGATTTTTGGAAAATTTTTTGGAGATTATTTCTTAGTTTAGTTTGGCTTTTGATTTCCAGAGAAAATTCCTCGCTACTATTTTTAACCCATGTGCCCGAGGCTTTGACTGCTTCCAGGTGTTCGTTGGTGAAACGGCCAATTTCTTTTTCAATGTCCTCGCAGTTAAGGGGAACAAAGTCTACAGTATTGTTGGTGATGATATGCTGTTGGTACTTTTTCCAGTTAGTGATAAAAGTTTGCGAGTAATGGGGGTCAGTACCTGTATCAAGCCAGAATCTTACAGGAAGGTGGTAGCTAGAGGGCTCATTTTCAGTTCTGACAGTACTGAGGTAATTAATGTTACGAGTAATAGCAAAATCAATGATGGATGCTCCAGTAGTGCTATTTCTAGTGGGGCTTTCAGGGGTTAGAAGGATTTGTTTAGTTATTTTAACAAAGTTGAGTAGGTGTTTGCCGAGTCTGCAAGTGGTAGAGCAATTCCATTGTCTATTTTTTGCATTAAAATCTCCGGCAATGAAGGTGGAGGAGTTGTAAGAAATTAGTTTCTCTAAGTCGTTAGTAAACATAGAAGTATTAAGAGGGGGGTTGTAGACAGAGATAAAGTTAATAGGTGGTAGTGAGTGAAAGGTAGCGACCACCATGGTGGCTTCTACGTGATAAAGATTGGGGTTAGGTACATGGTGATGAGTGATGCAGCTTTTGATTAGTACAGCAGTACCCCTACGTTTGTAGTGAGTTCGGCTGAGGGTAGAATAAAAAGTATAATTAGGGAAGTAGCATCTATCCAGGCCACTAAGATGGGTTTCTTGAATTAACACTATGTCAGGGTTTTTTCGACTAAGAAATTCTCTGAGGTCATTGACCTTGCCGTACAAACCATTAGCGTTCCAAGTATAAACCACAATTCCAGTGTTGCTGTTCATGTTGAGCTAGGAGAAGGCCCTCTGAGTGATTCGATGACATAAAATATAATATCAAGCGCAGGAGTTCCGTTGCTAATTTTTTGGAGTAACACCGGTATGTTTATCCGGTTTAGCATTTTACCTAATTCAGTTAGAAGTTGCATTATTCCCTGCAACCCTCCGTCGATGGGGGGAAAGGGAGTGTTTGTAAACATACCTGGCTGACCTTCATTCTCCCTAGTGGGGGGCGCGCGCGCGCGCTATTGTATGCGTGGTGCCCTACTTTAGGGGAGGGTTTGGGTTGTTTAGAGGAGGGGGTGGTTTGTTTACCATTTCCTTTCAGTATACTAGCATAGAAGTTTCCGGGAGTTATCTTTTTATCTATCCTAGGATATTTGGGGCAGCCCTTGTAGCTAGCCGTATGCGGGCCATCACAATTAGCGCATTTAACTGGAATTTTTTGTTCATCTGATTCTACCTTTTTGTTTGGGCATTCCTTTGACTCATGGGGGCCGGCGCAGACTACGTACTTGGGTATCAGTTTGCAATTACTGGCAGTGTGCTGCCAGGTCTGACATTTATAACATTGGCGGACTGTTTTGTTTATGAATTTTTCAACACTTATCCTCATATACATGAGTTCAGTAAGTTGATATATTTCCTGAACGTTGGGCGTTTTTAGCAGTTGTATTTGATAAACATTTATTGATTCTTTAGTCCTAAATTTTTTAAATTGGTTTATTTTGTGCACACTATACCCTAATTGTGTTAACTCGATTTTCATTTCCTCCATATCCGCATTTATACCCAATCCTTTTACGACTACTTTGATTGGTTTAATAGGGTCTGAATCTATTTGGAAATATTCTAGGTTAAGTTCGTCAAGGTACTTGGTGAGGTCACGCACATTATCTGGGGTTTCCACAAAAAGTTTAACTAGTTCACCTGATTCCTTCGCGGTACACTTTATCTTTTTAACTGTATTGATCCTTTTAAGCAAGACAGGATATTCAGCGATACGTTTCAACATTATCGGAGGAATTTTGGGGGGTGGGATTGGTGTTAATTTATCTTCATTAATTATTTGGTCCTGCAATACATCATAAGTATTTCGAGTTTCTGTTTCGGGACCCTTAGCGGGGATATTTACTTTCTTGCTAACTTCAATCGTGTCATCAGACCTTCTCCTAGGTCGCTTCTTTTGCACCGTGGTAAACCCATCAGTCTTAAGATCGGAATTGGTTTTGAAGTCATAGTAAGTAGCCATTTTATTCTTCTTACTTAAATCAGATTTGCCCTTATTGGACTTTTTACTTTCTTTATTTTTGTTATTTTTTCCTTTTCTACTTTTAGCAAGTTTTTCCTTAACAATTTCACAACCACTAGGGATATTTTGTCCCCTGAGCACGTGGTAGGCTTAGTAGCTAAAGAACTGCTAGCCCCCTCGTTAGGGATTTTATCTATATCAAATTCAGAATCGGTATCATATACCTCTTCGCTCACATCACTACAATCCATATCATTATCGCATAAGTCATTATCATTATCATTAAACATATTTTCACTCTCTTGGCTACCGCTAGGATTACCATAGACATTATCACCATTATGAGCAATATTAGTAAGATTACACAGCATTTCATTATCTACAACATTATTTACACCATTCAAACGCTCGGTGCCATTAGCATTTACAATATTATCAGAATATTATCAGCTATTACAACCACGTGGGTCGCGTTAGGGTTAGCATCTTTAGAGCCGCTAGCATGCAATTTATCACACACAGTATCATTTAACAATCCGGTACTTTCCTTATCAATATTTAAATTAACAACCGTATCCATAGAATTATCATCGTCGCCATAAAGAATTGAATTCCACTTACCGTCATCTTCTTGGATCGATTCCCTAAGCTCGGCTAGCCTATCTTTGGCTTTCCTTTTTAGCTCCAGGATATAATCAGAATCGACCTGCCGGTCAAGAAATTCCATAAGCTTTTCGTAGTGCTTATTGCTCGTAAGCTTCCTTGAGAGCCCTTCTTCGATAGTTCGGAGCTTATGCATTAGGCCAGAGGCCATGATAACGCCGAAGCTCGCCGGAGGCGAAGAAACACAAAAATGCACCAAAATACCTTTATATAAAGGTGAATCACACTATTAAAATCCTCCCTGGGTATACACAGGGTATTATTTCGCCAAATATTGGCAGATGCACTAGGATTAAGAACCACGTTGATTTCACTCACAGAGGACACAACCTCTTCCTTCAACGTTCATCCAGCCGAGAATGTATTTAGTTTTCGAAGTTGTCAAGGGAAGTTGGACCCGAAGTTTACATTGCCTAAAGGTCCGAAATGGCTTAATCCATCCTTGGTATTAGTGTTATGAGAGAGAGTCGTAGGCAGCATTTAGAATTGTGTGCCATTTTTTGACCTCCCTCAAATAACCTCCAATTGTTTATATCGAAAAATGGCTTAGGCAAACTAATTCAGTTCCTCATAAATTTCTATTTTCAACAAATTCAATGTTATCAAACAACAAAACTGAAATTTTAAATAGATTTAAAAGGTAGAAATTGTTTAACAACCTGGAAAGCTAATATTCCGGGGGATCAAGCTGGTCGCTATAGCCGGTGAGTACTATGTCTACTAATAATAAACGAGAATGTGTTTGTGTCTGTGTGTTGGTCCTCTACAGGGCAGACCACTGGATCTTGAGCTACGAAATTTGGCACAAACATACTTTGGGAATGTGCATCTCGGAGCCCTATAATATATTTTTAATAGAATTTTAATTAATTAAAAATTAAGTGAAATTGAGGCGTTTTTCCTTAATATCTTTGAACATATTACAGAAGAAAATCTCAAAATCCAAAAATTTAACTTTTTTTTGCTTCTTCTTCTTTCTAATTCTTCTGATCTGAATCATATCAGATCCATGAGGTCGTTCGCCTCGTGGTCAAAAGGAGAGAATGGGCTGCTTCCGTCGGTACCAAGTGCCTTGAGCACCCGAAGGTAGAAGTTTGACTTTGCTCCAGTGCCTGGCAAGCAGTAGCTGAGCATAATGGAATGGCCTTCACGCCTAGGGTGGCCCTACCAGGAGATTAAACTCCCGACATACTTCACCCATTCCGCCCAGTGCCAACCCCTCCGCCACGTTGATGCTGCAAGGCAGGACTTGGGGGGTTTACCTTTTTAAAGATATCAATTAAGTTGCCTCACAATTTTTCTCTAATTTTAATAATTTTTTAAATATATTTTTTGGTATAATTTACAACAATACTTTTCATTGTTGCAACGCAATTAAAACCTTTTTGTTTGTTTAAACAAATATTTAATTGAAAATATATCTTTCATTGTTTAAAGTTGACGTAATATTGTGATACAATTTGTTTATCATATTGTATATCATCAAAATTGTTTTGAATCTTCCAACCAAGCTCTGAGATATTACGTATATTGAGAAATACACTGAAGTGCAGCTGAATAAGGGATAGCAAGTTAATAACTAGTTGGGCCTCCTCTGGCCCTGATAACGGCTGCTACGCAACGAGGCATAGATTCAACAAGTTTGCGGAAGCGTTCCACATGAATGGCTTGCCAAACATCGGCTAGAGCTGTACATAATTCAGTAAGGGTCGTTGGTGTTGTACTTTCACACCTTTCTCCAAAACATCCCAAAGGTGCTCAATAGGATTTAAGTCTGGGCTTCTAGGTGGCCAATTCATGACAGAGAAGTCAGGGGAATGCTCATCCAACAAGGCAGTTGCCAACCGTGACCTGTGAGAGGTGCATTTGTCTTGCTGGAATATCCCATTCCCATGTGGATGACAGTTAATATAAATGGATGGAGGTGATTGCCCAGCAACTCTACGTACAGAATCGCTTTGAGGGAGGCTGGTACAAGTACCAAAGATCGCCAAAACTGCCAAGAGAAAACAACCCAGACCATGATTGAGCCGCCATAGCCTTGTACAGTTTCAACCTGGCATGCAGGATCTATGGCTTCAAGACCCTGACGACAAATTCTCAGCCTCCCGTCGGCGTGAAGTAGTCGGAATCGAGACTCATCACTCCAGGCTATTCGTTTCCAGTCCTCCAGACTCCATTCTCTGTGCTCTCTTGCCCAGGCAAGACGTGCAGCCTGATAGCGTGCATTGAGCAATGGTACTCTCGTGGGTCTACGGCTCACGAAGCCCATACGGTGAGGCGAGCGTTGCACGGTCCGTGTATTGACTGCACGACTGGCTCCCTGATTCAGCTAATGTTTGGCTTCGCTGGCTACGTACTACACGGCTGAGCCGTCTCATACCACACAAGTTCAATGCTAATTGTCCTTTGCAGTTTGCCCGATCTCTAGTTTTTTCCCACAATCCGTGTATTTTCAGTATACTCTTGACACTGTCGACTTTGAAAATCCTAGTTCTCTGACGATTTTGGAAATTGAATGGCCCATGCGTCGAGCGCCTGCTATTTGTCCGCAAATGAAGGCGTCTAAATCAGAAGTTTTACCCATACCGGCAGTTGAAATGACTGATTAATAACCACCACAGTACTAGCTATATATGCAGTTACTACAGCGCTCTCACGTGCCAATAATGAGACGCAGCGCGACGCAATTTGCATAGCAATGTCTATCCCTAATTCAGTGGCACTTCAGTGTATATCCAGTAAACTGAGTGATTATGGTTTTTATGTTTTAATTCTTTTTTTCTGCAGGTTTTAATCCATAAAATGTCCGGCGCCCTTTTAATGTTGAAATCAAATACATATTTTGCAAGAGGAATAAGAAAGTGAAGATGGCGCCGACAATATTTAATTAGATGTTAAATGACATGTTCAGTTATTTGACTCCATTAGGAACATTCTCCTATATTATTTATAGGATTGGTATTTTAAGGTGAAGTTATTCTTACCGTCAACAGATGGCAGCATGATCATACTGTAACACTAGGAGAGACTTGATCCCTAGGTCTAAAACCAGAGAAAAAAATGCAATTAAGTCTCTGAAACTGGCAACACTAATAAAGTTATTTCTTATCAACAGATCTGACAACAGGATTTCATTCAACCATTTTTATTTTTGTTGTAAGAACGGAATCTCTGATTTCTTATAGTCAAACTTCTTTTGGAGTAGGTAGTTTATGTTTCTTATTTTCTGCTAAATAGAAATAAATTACTTAAGTTTATTGATATAATATACTAACATTCCTTACTGCTTAAATGTTGTTATTTATATTCAATACAGTTTCTTTACTTTTGATTTAGCAATTCTTTTTCCAACACATGCACATTAGGAACCTTGATCCCCATTGTATGGGGAGACTTGATCCTGGGATCAAGTGTCCCCAAAGTTAAGTTAAATTAATATTAACAATTTTATTACCCTCCTACTGTCCATTGTGACTTTCAAGTCACATTTAGATAATATCAATATTATTTAGAATATGGTTACCTTGATTTTGGATGGTTGACAAAGGTAGAAAGTTAATATGTGGCTTCACGTGATGGTTAGCAAGAACATGATGTCGGTTTCACGGAAAGAGAAAATTAGCCATTCCGCAGGAAAAATTGAAAAGAAGATTTCATCATCTGAATGCGAAATAAATTTTCTAAGAAAAAGAGGACTTCATTCCAACCAATTTATTTATCGAGAGAACGGTGACATTAGTATTATGGATAATGACGACATTGTCAAAAGACTACCTAAACCAGCCATGCTTGGTGGAACTCTTCGAACTGCAAGAATTTTAACATTTATTTTTGATTTTTTTCAATCTTTGAAAATGTTAATGATCATTATTTTGAGCGATACCGATCATTCATATGGGAAACAGTGATTTTCAATAATGTAGAATTTTCTAAATGTGTTTTTCTTCCTTTTTTACATGTTAATCAAAAATAAATTTGATTTCGACTACTTAATTTGAATCATTTCAATTCATCTGTTTCAAGGATCAAGTCTTCCTTGGAAAGGGATCAAGTCTCCCTTGGAAAGGGATCAACTCTCCCTGCAATTGGGGAGACTTGATCCCTTTTCTAATTGTTGGAAAACAATTTATCTTTATTTTAAAAATGGTTTTTCAAAAGTAAAAAAAAAATACTACAACTAAAAAGACAAATAAGCCTTTAATAATGATTGAAAACATTTTTTAAAAATTTCGTTTTTTCTAAAATAAAAATTAAAAACTGAATAAGGGATAAAGTCTCCCGTACATTTACCAGCGTTGTTCAACATTTAAAGGTGAAGTTACTCTTACCGTCAACAGAGGGTAGTATGTCAAATTGTAACACTACATTTATCAACGTTGAATCATATGTCCGAAAAATATTTTACAGAATATTCATTTGAATAATAATGTTTACACAATCATTTTGTTTTACTGTATATGAAAGGAGGGCCGGACTCAGCTAAGGAAGTTAACCATAAAACAGCTCTAACATATGGTTTATTTATTGTTCTGTGAAAAAAAAAATTTTGAGTGCTATTCTCAAGGTGAAATTATGCACGTGATTTATTGTTGCAAATCTTGTATTTGATTTTCAATCAATACTGTAGTTATAAATGTTAAATATGTCTTTTAATACATTGAAAGAGGAATAAATATATTTCAAAAATATTTTAAACCTTTTAAACTTATTATTATAATTACTTTTAAACTTTATTGCCTTAATTGATTAAATTAGCAAACTTAGATGTAAGAGCTAAAATTGCTTAATCTTGAACTTCAAATTTCATTTTGAAATCGAATTGTAATAATAAAAGATAATTAATTTAATTAAAAAGACTATTCAGAATTAATTGTGAATCATGAAATTTCGTAGAGATCCGAACTCCGTAACGACATTTTATTATCATGATTTACGCTTTCTGTTGGAACTCTCGCTGGTCCAGTTTTAAGGAGACGGGTTGAAAAGCAAAATGTCCCGGGTTGAAAGCTCGCTGTAAGTAGAAGTGTTCAAAATTAAAAAAAAAATTTACACACACAAGTTCAGCATTTAGGAATTAAGTGATTAATATTTTTCCATGCTTCTAAAAAGTATTTTTAAAATATTGTTATATTATGCAATATTGTATAATATTATTCAATATTATATAATATTATTCAGTATAGTGCAATATTATTTAATATGGTCTAATATTATACAATATATTATATGGCATTATCCAATTTTATGAAAAAAACATTACAAAATATTGAAAAAGTCTTACGTTTTATACTGTTTCAATATTGGGAAAAATATTATACAATATTACTTTTGCGAAATTTAAGATATTATTACTAAATCGTTTGGCTAAATTTGAACCACAAAATAAGCCTTAGAATTCGCCAATAAAGAGCGATAACGAACAATTTTGGCAGCTTTTCCACAAAATGAAACTCTTATTTTGAGTAATCATTGAAATATACAGCGATAGAGAGGAATATCAAATCCAATATTTTCAAAGTATCCTTAAGCCATAGACTTAAGAAAACTATACTTTAAACATTAATTAACATCTTCAGTGTTGAAATTTTGAAGATTCCCATTGACTTAGTATTACCACCGGAAATCGGCGATTATGGTGGAAGTTCTGTATTACTCGAAAAAAAAAAACAGAACAGAAAACTCATATATAGAGGCTGTAAGAATGCCGAAGCTGCTTTGCCAGATTCGTGCTTTGCATGGAGAAGGACCAATTATCCCAACTCTGGCTGCTATTGGCTTATTTTTAATTCAATTGAACTTTCTCGTTAAACGATTACAGGAATTTTTTATAAAGGAAAATTAAAAATCCACTTTTGAATTATTACTCCCCCCAATATTAAGATAGTTGGCTGTCACCTAGAACGAATAACAGATAAAAATTTGAGACGCTTGCTACATCAAGAAGAGAGTGAATAATGTATTACAGAATTAATAATGTATTAAAAATATGGTTAATAATCGAATTAAATGACTGAAAAATGTTCTGCTTTATCGAGTTAAAAATTTGAGCTCTTCAATAGAACAAAATGAATAAATTCATCCATATAACAGCATGCGTCCATTTACAAGAACCATATTCAGTTAATCAAACGGATGTTAATAACACTGGACAACAACACTTTTGTTGCCCGCATTATTTTAGCTAATTCTTATGTACTTTCACGCTCTGAATTCGAAACCCGAATCAGAATTTGTCTATCACCCTCCAATTTCATGCAACATGAACTCTCACTAAAGCCTCTATCCACTCCTTTCTTTTATTTGAATCAATGTCGTAGCCAGGATATTCTTTTGTTGCCTTCGAGATTTTAACTGATATTGGTGTTTTTATGGTCATTGTACCCGAATATAATCTCGAAAAACCTCTCTAATACACTGTTTTTCAGCAACACTTCTAGTAATTGCTTACAAGTACATAGAAAATGTCACTGAAATATGTCGGATCTTGTGTCATTAATACTTTCTGACAAAATTAATTGCCGGCCAAGAATATAATGTTTGGGTTTGAAATGTTCTTAGAATTATAATTTTCATAAAGAAAATGCTGTATGTCAAAAATTATAAAGGCGTTTTTGGATCGAGAATCCTGCAACGCGAATACGATTCAATGCATGAGCCGCTTTGTAAGAACAAATGTTTCTGTTTGGCAGCACGTGGAAGCTTTTGCCAAGATGGTGATGTGATATTTTGTAATGATGTTGACTTGTTGTCTAAGGCTCTAAAACTACAACATAAACCTCAAGAATGGCGTTTGTTTATAGATTCTTCAAAGGTCAGCTTAAAAGCAGTTTTGTTACATAACATTCTGTTTAAAATTTTGTTGTAAAAAGCAAGGATTTTGGAATTTTTTTAAAAAAAAGCTATCTTATCAATTATAAAAGGCTGAAAGTAAATAATTGTCATGGGTTTTAATTTAGAATAGTTAATATGGACATGTCTCAAGCCACTTTTTTTCTTTAAACAGTCCTTTTTTTACCTGAAAGGTTGTAAGGTGGGTTATATCATTCTACGGAAACTAGAATTTTCTGAGATTTAAAATACAAATGATTACACTGAGAAAAAGACTAAATCCTTTTTGACTCAATAATTATTGGAATAAGCATGTATACATGTGGGGAAGCTTTTTTGAATTACATTTCATTGTATAGAGGGCATATTTGAAATTTTTGTAGAAAAAGCACTTTTTAAAAATTTATTTTGAAGATTTGGAAAAGGCTATCTTATCAGTTTTAAACTTAAAATTTTGGTGGAATGAAGTTATGTTGAAATAAACTGTTGAAGAAATAGTCAAAAGTATATGCAAAGAAGTTTTAAATGCGTGATTTCTGATGGATGAAAACAATTTTGATTTTTAATCATGTTTGAATTATAAATATTACCTTTCAAATTTCTTTCTAACATGTACGTATATATCTGTGCTACCAGAAGATTTTAATTATAGAAACTGATGAAAAATTAATTTTAGGAGTTCATGCAATTCCAAATATTTTAAATTTACTTTTAGTAATCAATGTACTTATAATTTCCTAATACTAGCAGAAACCGATAACTGTACGGCAAGTGAGCAAATCTAGCTGGTATCAGATAGTGATCCCGAAAGAATCATAACGTGATTCTTGGGTGTTGATGAGCGGAGCGAGCAGGGGGTGTTATATATATATATATATAAGGATTTTATAACAACTGTGCTAGGACACCCAGTGTCTTCATTGTAGCGAGCGAAGCGAGCAGGATTTGCGTAGCAAAACCCGGAGGATTGCAGCGCTATCCTCCTGGGGTTGGCGAGCTTTAGCGAGCAGGGGGCAGAGTCCCCTAGTATTAGAATATTTAGATTGTACAAAAGGATTTCGCCTAGTTTATTTTGAAGTTGACTGATTAATTTAGCAATAATTACAAACATTGTATTAGAATATTTAGATTGTACAAAAAGGGGTTGACCTAGCTTATTTTGTAAAAAAGGGTTTGGCCTAGCTTATTTTGTAATTGGCTGATTAATTTAACTATAATTACAAACATTGTAATATAATATTTAGAATGTACAAAAAGGATTTGTCATTATTTTCTCTATTTTTTTTATTTGCGTGGCACTGAAAGCAATTCTCCTGGAGGTCACCCGCAACTAGATATTAACTAATTTCAGTTTCACGTAAAATTCATTACTTAAAAACTGCTTGTATAGAGATTAAACGAAAATCTCTAAAACAATATTTAGTTTCGGAAGTTTACCAGGGTGCCCTAAGCTTGCATTGCCTATAGATCCTTACAGTGCTAAATCCTGCCTTGGTGCTAGTATTATGAAAGAGATTCGTAGGCAGTATATCGAATTGTATACTATTTTTGACCGCTCTCCAATACTCTTCAACACCCTCCCTCTTCTCACCCTTCTGTACAGTTTGGCTCACATCTTCTGAAAAGGTGACAATCTTTTCGCATAGCAACCCTAAAGGGCCAGACGGGGTTTAAACCCCCTGTGTCATTCATCTCTCATTCTTTATCTGCGAAGAGCTGGATGCAGGTGGTTGCGGGAAGCTTGTAATTGCTCGATACCACGGCGAAACAATCTCTCAGCGAAAGCACCAACTCTTCTTTTTAATTTGAAAAGTAACTCTTCTAGAATTATTCATTTTACTGCACGGTTTTCTATCGCAGTAGATAAGAATCAAAAGTTCATGTCGTGTTTCCGCAGTAACCGCTTAGAAAAAATTCAAATATTTTGAATCTCTTTTGAAATAATTTATCGCCATGCTTTCTTTAGAAATGATAAGCAGCGATATGCAATTTTTCTCAATATTCATTTGTTCTTCTTTTCGAAGTTTTAAAAGATATCCAAAACAAAAATGTGGTAAATATTTTGAATAGATATTATACAGTATTTGTTTCATACTTATATTTTACAAGCAGCTTTTATTCAATAAGCAAATTTGAAAAATTTTTCACAATGCTGATATTGCAATTTTTCTTACTATTTCACATCAGGAATTTTTGTTAATCGAGCAAAGCGAAGTTTTGTTTTCAAATTTGTCAGTTTGTCTATAAATTTGTTCGTTATGCAATCACGTCCAAACACTTTGCTCGTTTTTTTTTTTTTTTGAATTATTTAATACTCATTGAAGCCATTAAATATAATGCATGAATAAGGAATTTTGTTTTTGATCCCGTTATTAAGTTGGTGGCCATTTTAATAGTTCCTCTTCAAGAATTTTTCTAATCCCTTTTATTGCGTTTGCTTTCACTTGTGTCACTTCCTATTTATGGTGGTGATAACTACCTTCTGAGTTATTTCTGTGGTTCAAGATAATCTTTTAATTTAAGCATTTCAATTTATGCAACTGCTTGTAAAAAATTTTAAAAAACATTAAAATAATTTCTCTAACCTCATATTCGAACTGTTTTATTGATATAATTATAATAATCGGTAGCCAAACAAATGTCCTATTTAAGGAAGCGCAAAAAATTTTCCTACTTACTTTCAAACAGCGCAAGGTTTTTTGATAATGTTAAAATAATTAATTGATGATACTCGGAGAAGTTCAACATAAATCTCTAAACTCTTGGACTTTACTGTTTTCTTGACAGCTTCACACATAAAATATAATTACCAAATAACAATCTATTAAAATTTTGAAAATTCACCAAAAAAAAAAATTCCATTTTTTTCAATTGAATATAACCTTCGTCATCAACAGAGGCGTATTAAGCTTGTGAGGGGCCGCAGGTGCTGAAGTTCTTGGTGGCCCTCTGAAAGTATGACGCATATGCACTTGAAAATTTCAACTTCTCAGTTATGATGATTTAAAATAAGATCTTTTCGCATTTTTTTAATCACAGTAACTGTATTTTTGTTTATAAAAATTGCCTTCTGTAATTACACTGTTAATTTATATTAATTTCCTAATTCATTAATGTAATTAATATTTGTAGGAAATTAATATGCTTTGTATTCAGAAATTTTAAATTTATATCTGAAATTCGTGTTCATAAATATTCTCATGAAGTATTATTGAAATAGATTCGGATCCATTACATAAAACTAATTCCTTTTTTTCCTTAATTAAAATCTCCAAGGAAAAATGATAAAATAAACATCAAACATTCAGAAATATTACTTCACAAGTTGGAATTATTGCTGAAAAAATATTTAATAATGCATTCATAATATAGTTTGAGCCTTAGAAAGTAAATCAAATATTTTTAAGAAAATTATTTCTATTTTCTGAATTTATTACATGGATTAATTAATTATTTCTACATGTGATCAAAACACAAGCCCGATTAATTTTTGTAGGATTATACTTAATGACGCATAATTAAATCAAGCACGTTGCCAGTTGAAATACCCACTGCTAAAGTACCATAGTTGCTTCTGCGATAAAATTAAATTATATATTTGTATACGAAATCAATTGTGAGTTTCATGTACATAAAAAGAACTTTTTTATCCCTTTTGTTTTAAAATTTGCCTACATAATTTTTTTATGACTTACATTAAATGTTGCAAGACATAATAACTAAAAAAAGCTTCATATATTATTTATAAGATAAAATCCAAGGTTTCTTCTTAAATAATATTGTAGTATTATGGCAAATTTTGGGGGAATTTAAGTAGAAAAGTTTTAATTTAATCCCGGAAAATGAAACTTAAATAACGAAATCTCATTGTAAATCAAAAGTTAGATAATTTTTCAACAGATCAGGGAAGATAACTCTTTGATTTTAACTATGGAATTAAAAAATGCATAAATCCTTTTCAAACCAGGTTTTTATAAAAAAATAAAGATAAAAAAAATTTTATAGCTGATTTTGAATTTTCCTTTATTTAAAATTATATTGAAGATTTTAATTGAGGTATGTTTTCATAGGTAATTTTGAGATGCATTATTAATTAGAGGAAATGTACTTCATTTGAGGAAATAATTCAGTACTCTCCTATCACAATCAATGCCAAAATAAAAAAAAAAGAGAAGAGTATACATATTGAAGTTTTTACTCTTTATTCTTAATAACAAAAACATTTTCTGAACCTAAAGAAATCTTTTGTTAAAAAAAATTGAAAATTTTACTCTGTATTTAAATGGATGCGGCGAGGCTGTTATGTTGAAATTTATTTAATAAAACTATGAATGTAGTGCTAAACTTGTCTATATAAAAATATTTTAAGATTTTTAGAAATTTATTATATACTCATATTATTTCTTTTCTGAAGATAAATGAACTTATATAATTCCATTAAATATTTACTGTCATATAATATTCTCTGTGTCTCTATCATAATAAATTAAATAAAACGTACCTTATTAGTTCTATTACCCAATGGAATAAATAATTCTTTTTAAAACAACTATGTAATGTACACCACAATCTTCCTCATGAAATCTTACTAAAATTCTGCTTTGAATTATCTCGTTGTCTTCCAGTATGAAACTGTATGAACAGTTTTGAATAGTGCCTCTTTCTAAATATGTGTATGCTTAGAAAATGCAATTTTCCAAGTTAACGCGATCTAGATGCATTAGGATATTTAAAAAAGTAGCGACATTTCATCTGTTCAAGCACCCTGATTGTAATAATAAGATGCGATTCTAAACGATGATAAATATTTTCAAATGATACTTAAAAGGTGTTTAACAGAAGTGTGAATAAGAAACAGAAGAACGAAGGATATTCAATGCCCTAAAATAGTTAAATGACCGTTTGGAAACAGGGGTATTAGCTACTGAGCCATTACTAATAACGTCTAATGATATTTAACGAAAAGCACATCGATCATTTTAATCATTGAAACGATAACTTCTTGAGAATATGTTTTCTTTGTAATGATTGTGTTTTTTCTCAAGCCTAGGAAAGTTAATATCTAGTCATCTGGAGTGCTATTTGAATTAAACTTTTGCATATAAGTAGGCCTGTTGTACACATACGACTTGCGTCTGATAAGTCATTAGCTTAAAAATTCCGCAGAAGCGATTAATAGCGAGAGGAACATTGATAGCTATTGGGTATTGTCACACATACCTCTCGGGATGCTGTACGAATAATCAATGGCGGTTTTGCTCAGCATTTTCCCTGAGAAATCGGAAGAGAACACTACCGGCAATAAATGCTTTGAGTAAGTGAGGGAAGTATGTGCGCAGTACCCAACGGTCATTAACGGTAACTTTAACGAGATTTCTTCTGTTCAGACAATCTGATTGTGAAAATAAAGCGCATACTTGCTCAGTTAAAATCGGATATGTGAACAGATTCCTAGAGGGAAACTATCTATTGCGTTAATAAAAAAAACTCTTCATTTCGCGGGCCTCTTTGAACCCGGGTGCCAGGATCTCGCCTCGCGCGCGTAGCCTTTAATACTTGTGTGGTAATCGAGAGTTCGAGCAATTATGAACATTTAAAAAATAAGTAAAACATATATACATTTATGGAGTACATACCAAACACAAACAATCCATAAAACAGAAATATTCGATGGACTGACTGTGTCAAATAAGCAAGCTCCTAAGTTCAAATGAAATCTGCTTGAATTTTGAAAATAATTGAAAACTTACATTGAAATTACGAAATATTTATCTTTCTGAATTTAAAATTGTTCTTCTTTTTCTGGGGCCGGGGAGGCAACTGACATGTCCCGGCTTTGGGGGCCTGAGAGTTCCAGGTTCGAAACCCAATTCCACTGAAAATCCACCGTGTATGGTGCTTGTTGCACGTTAAATCATACATTGTGGTCAAACGTCCTCCCGCTGGTGTGGTGCGGAAGTTTGGAGAAGGGGTTCAGGTCAGGTGTCGATCTCGTAATCTGATCGAGGTTCAAAATTACGATGTCCATTCCGAAATAGCCGTCGCACAGTAGTCAAGTTTCGGTTTGTAGAGTGACAAAAATTGAATTTTCGAGGTCGGCAAATGCTTTTATTTTCGTTTGGGGTCCATAGAGAACCGTTTGGAACCTTCAAAGCCATAAATTGTTTTGTATAAACACGCTGTCATAGGGGGATTCAGGGAGGTTAAAGTTGGGGAATGTCTTTCGAACACTTAAGCAGCGTTTCAGCGGGGTTCGGATTTCGTTCTGTAAAGCTCGTTTTCTGTCTGATTTGATATTTTTAATTATGTCTGATTCCAGGCCAGGTATACGACACCGATTTTCGCAAATTATTTTAATATTTTCCATGTTTTTTATGCTGTATTTTTTCACTAAATTTTCAAAATTTCCGCATCTTTGCACATCTTTATACTACCAAATAATTTTTGTAGTCTATCTTCATCTAAAAGTATAATTGATAAAATATAATTGAAAACTTTCATTGAAATTACGAAATATTTATCTTTCTAAATTCAAAATTGTTCTTCTGGGGCCGAGGTGGCAAGTCTTGGCTTTGGGGGCCTGAGGGTTCCAGGTTCGAAACCCGATTCCACTGAAACTCCGCCATGTATGGGGCCTGTATCACTTTAAATCATACGTAGTGGTCAAAGGTCCTCCCGCTGGTGTGGTGCGGAAGTTTGGAGAGGGGGTTCACGCCAGGTGTCGATCTCGTAATCTGACCGAGGTTCAATATTACGAGGTCCGTTCCAAAATAGCCGTCGCAAAGTACTCAAGTTTCGGTTTGTAGAGCGACAAAATCGAGGTCGGCAAACGGGTTTATTTTCATTTGGGATCCATAGAGAACCGTTTGGAACCCTGAAAGCCATAAATTGTTTTGTATAAGCACGCAGTCTTAGGAGGATTCCCGGAAGTTAAAGTTGGGGAATGTCTTTCGAACACTTGAGTAGCGTTTCAGTGGGCTTCGAATTTTGTTCTGTAATGTCTTATATTGCTCGTTTTGTGTTTGATTTTATATTTTTAATTATGTCTGATTGCAGGCCAAGTAAACGACACCAATTTTCACAGATTATTTTAATATTTTCCATATTTTTATGTTGTATATTTTCACTAAATTTTCAAATTTATAGTGTATTTAAAAATGTCCACATCTTTGCACACCTTGGTACTACCTTAAATCATTCCTGTAGTCTATATTTTTCTAAAATTAATGAAAATTAGTCCTTACATTTTCATTAATTTTTTTTAATATCATCTATGTCAGTGGAGAATTTTTATTGCTACAATGAAGCAAAAATGTATATCTGAGTCGCAGAAAGCCAAAAACTTATTGGAAGATTGAACTAACCTGTTTTGTAGCAGATGTGAAGTAATAAAGATTCATTCGGCAGTTAATTCAAAAACTATACTTATAAAAGGCAATGTTTGTGTGCGTGTGTGCGCGCGATCTCCAGACGAATCTATCGCACTTACAGCCATGAAATTTGGCACACAGGTAGACGTAATGGTGACTCAATGCATCTCGGAGCCGGAATTTTATAATTTAATGTAGAAAAACTTTTTATTTATTGTTTTGTCTTATTTTTATCGATTTTTTGCACTAATTTCTAAATAGTATTTGAATAATTGTACGAAAAGAATAGACACACCATCAAAAAGAGCACACTATTTCCGGTCTAATGAAGTTAGTTTTGAATTTTTAACATAATTTACTGAATTTTGAGAAATTTTTAAATAATAGTCAGTTTTGCCGTCGAAGTTTTATTTTCGTTTTTAAATTTGTTGCATCCAACGTTCTAAAAACGCTATTACTTTCATTTTTTTTTCAACTTATAACTGCAACAGTTCTGTCGGATTTAAAACAAGAACGATTAAAACATATTTTCCCGTTTTTTCTTACTTACTCTCTTTCCCGTTTTTATGTTTTTTCCTGGATAGTTGAAAGATATTTTTCCTCTAGCGAGGAAGCCTCGCTAGAGGAAAAATATCTTTCCTCTAGCGAGGAAGGGAGGCTTCCTTCTCTCCGGAACGTTACGGGCAATTTCATTGGCTGACGGGGAAGGGTGACGTCACAACCTGCAATTGAATGATTTCGATTCTTATTTTCGGATTCGATTTTATATTTTGCTTGCTGTATAATAATCATTTTCATGTTGCAATTTTTTAATATTGTTTCGGATTAACGTACTCTGTATTGCTTTTGTACAGTTGAAATGTCATTATCGCGAAGAAAAATAAGCGGGAAAATCAATAATGTGTTTCTTTTGTTTTGTTTCCAGAACTATTTCATGTCATTGTGGGCGGCTTTTTTTTTCATTTTGTTGAAGTCCTGATTCCACGGGCATCACCGTGCGCGCACTTACAGCCATGAAATTTGTCACACTGGTAGTCTTAATGGTGATTCAATGCACCTCGAAGCCGGAATTTAAAAATTCATTCCAGAAATTTTTTATTTAATGTTTTGTGTTGTTTAAGGCTATTTTTGGGACGTTTACGATCGTAGTTTCTTTCCTAATGATCGTTGAAAAACAATCCATGTACCAACGGATAGAAAGCACAATTTTCGTTCTATTGAAGTTTGTTTTGAACGTCTGACGTAATTTACTGAATTTTGAGAAATTTTTAAAAAAATACAAAGTTTTGCCATCTAAATTAAATTTTTGTTTCTAAATTTGCTGCATCTAACTTTCTAATAACACTATAATTTTCAATTTTTTTCAGCTTATAACTGCAACGGTTCTGTCAGATTAAAACAAGAATGGTTAAAATATCTTTTCCTGTTTTTTTTAAATTAATTTTTCCCTGGTCAGTTGAAAGATATTTTTTCTCTAACGAGTTTCCTCGCTCGGCACTTCTTCGGAAGGTTGCTGGCAATTTTGATTTGCTGACGGTGCCGAGCGCAGGATAAGTCATGACCTTCAACTGAATGAATTACTTCGATTATTATTTTCCGATACGATTTTATATTTGCTGGCTGTATAATAATCATTTTCACGTTCCAATTTTGTAATATTGCTTTGCATTAACATACTCTGTACTGTAGCACGAAAAAAAAAAATAAGCAGGAAAATCAAATAATGTGTATCTTTAGTTTTTATTTTGTTCTCAAAACTTTTTCATGTCATTGAGGGCGTTTTTTTTTTTTTTTTTTCCATTTTGTTGAAGTCCTAATTCCACGGGCTACGTCGTGCGTTCGGCAGTGTCTTAACGTGTTTAAGTCTCGCCTATTTTTCTTGCTGCTGTAAAATAATCATTTTCTCGGTGCAATTTTCTAATATTGTTTCTGATTAACATACTCTGTATTGTTTTTCTACAGTTGAAATGTCATTATCACGAAGAAAAATAAGCGGGAAAATCAATAACGTGTATCTTTTCTTTTGTTCTCAGAACTTTTTCATGTCATTGTGGGCGTTTGTTTTCTTTAATTTGTTGAATTCCTGATTCCACGGGCAACACCATGCGTGTATTGCTAGTTAACCCGGTAAAGCCGGAATTAATTATTTTTTTCCAATATCAATTTCTTTCTAGTATATTGTTGATAGGATGCTATTTATGCAGGAAAGGCCTTTTTTTGTTCTAAAATTTCAATAATATTGTCAAAAATGCATGGTACCATATGGTACCACTAGGCTTTTAAGGGAGCAAAATTGTAAGTAATGCAATTTCTTATTGATACTGACACAAGCGGTTTAAATATGTATTTATCAGTTTGTGATTTGAAATTAATACAAAATATAAATGTATAGCATATAAGAAACTCATTTTAATAAATATATAATGATATAATTCGTCGAGCATCATAATGAGGGGTTCTGCAGCTTTTCCAAATTCTTCTTCATAGTGAGAATTGGAATTAGGATTTTGCCCTTGGTATACATCAAAATTCAGAAGATATCCATCTGGCGTATTGATGCACCAAACTCTAATCCAAATCTCTAATTGGTTTACCTCTAATGAATTGTTTGCAACTGTGTCTTCCAAAGTAGGCTATCATACATTTATCATAGTCTAGACATTGTTCTGCTTTCCAGTTTTCAATGAATTTCTTTTTTCGTTTGTCCAACAGAGGACGCAATTTGAACAACTTGTCATTTGGATTTAGTTTACTGTTTCAGCACAGTGCATATATTTCATGATTTCAGGGATGAGATTTTTCCGCCTTTTCGCTGATTTCCGCTTTTTTGTTATTTTGGAGAAATTTCCGTTTTTTTCTCTCAAAATTCCGTTTTTTTCTTTCTTTTTCTTTCGGATTTCCGTTTTTTTTTTTTTTTTTTTTCCCCTTCCCGACGCAAAAGTTTACTTCCGGAAATTCCGCTTTTACACAAAGAAAAGAAACCTTTCTGTCCTCCGTTTTTGAAAGAAAATTCTGGGAAAATATGCTCGACCATGTGGCTTGACTTCACCGGCTAGGAAACTAGCTGATTCATCGTCTATTGACGAATCAACATTATATCGGCAAGCTCTACAAGGATGAACATTCCAACATATTCTGTGCCATTCAAAGTATTAAGTGCCACCTTTTTGCGGGAAACAAAACCTCTGTGGCATATTTTGCAAAAAAAAAAAAATTTTGCATGAACATGTTGAAAAAATTGGTTGAAAACTTAAGGTCATCTTGTAGGGCATACCAAGATGAGGAAATAATAAAAAATAAAAAAAAAATGGAACGAAAACAAATAAATAAACTACATAAAAAAAAAGAGAAACTCCTGTCAAAAGAGGTATTCCGTCTTGTGCCCAATAAACTGTAAAATAGCTGTCATGGCTTCAAGGCACAGAGGCATGAGGCGTTGTTCTGTCAAAAGAGGTTAAGCAGAGAATAAGACATAAAAAAAATCTTCTCAAAATAAAAAATAAAACTGATGCTTTACCTAGGCATTCTAGAGATAATGTAGTCCTGACAACTATACCAGTAATTAAACAAAGAGATACTAATGAAGACTGTGCAAAAACTTTAACCTCTACTGAAAATAAACTTGCAGAAGGTGTAAACACATCCTTTATTGAAGAAAAATCTGTTAAAGACAGGAGCCCTCCAAAACAAGGAGTGAAGCGTGTTAATGGAGATCTGTTACCAAAAAAAGCCACACAAATAAAAAAAATGAAAGGAAACCACTTCTTTAACAATTAAGGAAATGTTTCAGATAACACTAATGCTAAATGAATCTGTCATTGTAACTGTACAATTTCTAGACCCCTCTCACTTTATAAGGTACAAAATCATCGTGCTGTTACTTTTGAAAAAAAGTATAAAAGTAAAAGAAATAAAATAGAATTCAGTATATGATACATTATTATAATTTATAAAGATCTTACTTGACACAAAAGCACTAAGTGTGTAAAGAGCACTTTACACAATTGCATGAAGCAAAAAGAAATTATTTGTTCTTATTTTTATTTATTTTTTAGCCAACTTTTATCAAAAGGCTATTAAATATAATTCTTCTCAGACTTCTGTTAGGTGAATGTTGCATCTCAGTGATGCACAGGTGGTAAATATGTTTTAATGTCTAATTTTGTATTTTCTGATGCCCCTGATCATGTGTTAAACTTGTTTGTTAACTTTTAATGCGAATGATTTAATAATAGTTTAATATTCTTTTTCTTATTTATACATACTGAATTATAAATAATAAAATTATTAATTATTATAGTGTAATATTTTCATCATGTTACATGTTCTGATGTTTTACTTCTTAAAAACTTCTTTCGCGTATAAATTATGGTACAAATTTTTTCTCGCGTATGATTTCAGTCTTTTTGCTTTTTTGCCAATCTCATCCCTGTGATTTGGACAAACCGGTCTCGACGCATCGCATTGTACACTAAATTATTCCTAAGATCTGAAGCATTTTCCCCAAAACGCTTCTTTCCAGGAACAGTATTGTAGCCACTAAGAATAAGAATTCCAATAAAAACTTTCATTTCCCCAAACTCTATTTGAGGATCAATATTGTTTGTAAAGAGAGCATAGCGTGAACATTCTGTTACAAAAAAAAGATACGATTTCGTCACTAAAAAAGAGCTCAAAAATTTCAAGAAGTGACTTGTCTCGCAATGAAGTATAATCTGCGGCAGGAAATATGGGGTTTCTTAATTTTATTTCAACTTGAACCCAACTTCTTTTTAATTTCTTTGTACAAGTCTTGTTGATTCTTTTTGCTACTTTTTGTTCCGTAGCAGAATTTGCGTTTCTTTTCTGCGAGTTTTTTCCCGTAAAATTTCTACATTTACCCGTAACTGACGACCAGATAAATTATCTGTTAGTCCTCCTTCATCTTCTTTTGCCGAGTCTTCATCTGATACTACTGCAACATCAGGAGGATCCATATAGATATCTTCTAAGTCCGAATCTGAGTTCAATTCATCGAATAGCAGAAGAGCTTCTTCTAGTGTTAATTTTCTGAAAAATTATACTGTATATCAAAATAATAAATTATAAAAATGATTTAAATCTAGACATAAAAACTGCCATAAGAAAAAATACGTTAAAAAATGTAATCAAAGACACATTTTAACTCTATAATGGCATTTTAACTTCCAACTCCCTCCCAAATTTTATATTTTTGTCTTTGTTATTTTTATGAAATAAGCAACAGAAATACAATTTTTCCAGTTTTTTTTTATGCAAAACTTTCGTATTATTATTTTACACACATTTATTTTATAACTATTCTATTATATATGATAAAAAAAATTAAATATACACTTTTAAACCATTTTTTATTTTCTAGAGCAAAACATCTATAAAAATCTAAGCAGTGACGAAAAGATAGTGTAAAAGCCTAGTGTACCAAACGGTACCAGTAACATTCCAAGTTTTAAAATATGTACATAATATTGTTATATTTTTTTTGAAACACTGTGTACGTAATATCTAGTCATAAACGATATTGTATGAAGCTTTCATTTCTATATATATCAGGAAAGACAGAAGGGTTGTACTTACTTTTTTCGATGCTCCATTTTGTCATACCCAAAAATGTTCTCGTTTCTCCAGCTCAAAGTAAGACACTGACATGTTGTTCACTTATATTATGGTCTAGAAATGATTTTTCACTCTCTTATGTGGCGCCGTCTACGAACAAACAAGAAAAATGTTTGCACTATAACGAAGGAAATCGTAATATTGTAAACCTTTATTTCTGGTACCATATGGTACCGCTAGTCTTTCCCGGGTTAAAAAATAATCGAACTTAAGTGGGCGGGTTCGCGATATAAAATACATTTAAAAAATTTAAGAATTAAGCACTGAATGCCTTTAAAAGTATTTTAAATCCATTTCAATATTTATTTCTGGTACAGTAGTTGACATACAAACACCAAAAACGCGAAAATTTCGGAACAGTGCAGAACGCGATTTGCAATTTTAACGCTTTTAGTCAGTGGCGTACCTACATAAAATGGCGCCAAGGGAAGTACGGAAACTGCGTGCCCCCTCCTTTTACTTCTGAACTGTGATCCTCATTTTCTTATCGGAAACTTCATGTCGGGGAGTAAAGATTAAAAGTGCAAATAAACTTAACAACACATAAAACATTTTTGAGTTGATAGGTTTACACATTACAAATAAAAAAAAATATCCGTTATTTTTCACAGATAATTTGGTGGATTTTAACATTAATTTCTTACTTCTGCTTACTTTAGTTCTATTTAGTTCTGTTCATTTCAGTTCTGCTTAGTTCAGTTCTGTTTATTTCTGTTCAGTTTAGTTTAGTTCTCTTCATTCTGTGTAGTTCTCTTAAGTTCAGTTCAGTTCTGTTTAGTTAATTTTTGTTAAGTTTTTGTTCTCTTTAATTTTATTTCTAACAGAAACATACTAAATAGAACAATAGTTTAGTTCAGTTTTGTTCTGTTCAGTTTTAGTTCTAGCTCAGGCTATTTAGTCCAGACTACCTCGGATTCAAGCCCCCGACATCCCGCTGCCTAAACCTGTCGTCCTAACCAATCGGTCAGCTAGATTCTGAGAGAAGAAGATAGATTGCGCTATTAGATTGTGAATTCGTTTTATTTGAAACCGTTTTCTTGATTTCATTATTTTTTTTAAATTTTATGTTGAGAATATGATTTGAAGTCAAAGAGAGGGAGAGAACGATGTTCGATAATAACAACGTTTTGCTAGTAGAATAAATTATGAAATTACGGTTCAAAAATAATTTCTTTTAAAATGTGACAAAATGTAAGTTATTATTTTTCAACAAACATTGACTGTTTTTAAGGTTTAATTTTGTTTATGAACGTTAAAATTTCAACATTTAGAAAAAGGCGATATAGATTTCTTTAAAGTGCGAGTTCTATATTTAGTATAAAAATGCGGAATTTTTCAAATTTTTTTTGTAAAAATGTTTGTTTTTTTATAAATTATCATTGATTTATTGAATTAATTAAAAGAAGGACGGTCTAAGAGATGATATTAAAAATCGGATGTTTTTCAAAACAGAGACAAAGATTATCTGTAAGAGTACTGTATCATCTTTGAAACAAACTTGTTTTGCAATCGTGGTGTGAATTTTGTCATAACAACTTTACAGCAAGTTGTTTTGCAAGCGGGTTGGTCGATTAAGCTTTTTTACTTTGCAGGAAGTTTGCTTCAAAGTTGCCACATCAAGTTTGTCATGAGAAGCTAATATCAAGAAAAATCAAAATTCTGCAAGTGTACATGCTATCTGGGTAGTATACAAAAGTGTGTTAGTATAGATAAACAAATTACCTAACTATAACAGTAGACACATGTACAGTACACTCCTGTTGGTCATCCAGTTATGTATTATCAACCTTCAGAACTTTTAATTTCCCCTTTCAACATGTAACGAAACATTTACATTCGTGAATTTTTTAAAAAAATAATGATTCAAATTCTTCGCGCTCAAAGTCGGGACTAACAGCTAGTATGTTATAAAACATTGTATTAAAATTTGAAGTAAATAACTTAACTATATGAGGAAATACGAGTATTTGTAGCAAATACTTTTTAACTGCTCATGCACGAAACATAGCTTAAATTTTCTTTCATAATGTCGAAGCCAGATATCTAAGGCAATTTCTATAAAAATTCCAATTGAATGCTATTAAGATTTAAAAAGTTATAGGCATTACAACGAGCAGAATTTCTGCAGTTATTTAAGAGAAACAAAATGATGAGGGTTTTCTTTTCCACAAATCAATATTTCAAAACTTGAATCTTCAAGTATTAATCTTATTAACGTCGTTTCAAAAAATTATCAGATTTCTGTGGAACGGGGTGGGCCCAAATCATTTTCGTCTTCATCAATTTGTAAAAGGTCCCATAATATCATCGGAACTGAATCTCCAGCGTAAAATATGTGGTATACTCGATTGTATGTCAACGATTCTCCCCAACTTATTTCGAAGTATAAATTCAAATTTCTTGCGTTTTACAAAGATGTCTTAAAACATTTGCAAAAGACTGTAGTGGCCGTTTTGATGAGGATTTTCCCTAGGAAACCAGAGTAGAACTGGACCACCAATGCTCCACCAAAGAGTTTGTGTGCATGATCCATCTGCTGCCAATGTACTTCACGCTGCTAATCACTAGTCCTTCATTTTAACCTTTAATAACTTGTTCCAATGAAATTGGATGTGTGCATTGGCCTTTAAAAGAACTAGTCATTTGTGGAAAAATGCCACAGAAATGTTTAGTGGAATAAAATACATTAATTACAGCGTTCGGTACACGCGTACTGAAAACCATAATAGCATTAGGGTTCTGTATTTTACAGAGGAAAAAAATATTGAAGCAAACTACACAGTAGAAAACGTGAATATATTTTTATTTATTATTAATCCATAATTTACTCTACTCATTAGAGAATTAATCAAAAAATCTCTTTAAAATGGTTACTTTAATGTTTTAATTGAAATTTAATTTCGAGTGATATTTTTCAAATAAAATGTTTAAAATTACTGCTTTTTATTAATAATAAAATGTAATTGTCTGACGAGCACGCGACGGCCTATTAGCAAGGTCTCGAGTTCGGGGATGTGGGATTCCAGGTCCACAATGGTCCGCCGTGTATGGAGGTTACTGAACATTAAATCATAGGCAGTGGCTGAACGTACTCCCGATGGTGTGGTGCGGGAATTTGGAGAGGGGCAGCCAGATCAAGTGTCTTCCTCGCCATCTTACCGCGGTTCCAAATCACGAGGTCAATCCTAAAATAGCCCTTGTGTTGCTTCAAAGCGGAACGTTAATATTAACTATACTAAATTTACCAGCACGCACCCGCGCAAAAAAACAATTTTTAAGATAATTAAATTTGTTCTAGTTTTTCCACTATTAAAGTACTTTTATTCTTATTTCAAAATAGATCAATTTTCAGAGAGGAAAAAATGTGGATAACAACAATCATTTTTCATGTTCTGTAAAAGAGATATCTTGCTTGAAGTTCACATTAATATTTTATTAGTTTACTAGGATGATGCTAACCTAAAAATAATGATTTCCTTCTAGCATTATTAATTCATGCACTCTTCTTTCTTGACAGATTCACGAAATATTACTCAGAAGATTCAATTGGGCTAAAACTAATCCCATTCTATAACACAAAAATAAAAAAATCTGCCTCAAAAATGGCAGCACTTTTCGGTGATTCTAGGATTATAACTCCACCTTCGTCTTCGCTTCTCCACTCTGCTTTACTAAAAGTTGCCTTTTCCCTGCTCAGTTCAAAAACGGACAATACAGATATCAGGAATGAAAATTCAGGCGCATCTATAAAAGGCCTCGAAGAAGTCTTAGACGTGATCTGCAACAGAGCTGATGAAGATCTGCACTCCATACCTGGAGGCTTGAGAAGGAGAGCGTTCGCAGCAGTTCACGGCTTGCATTATGCAGTTGAGAAATGGAAAGGAGACCACTCACAATTTCTCAGATATAAAGATGGAGGACACTTTTTTCACTGGAGATCTGATGGGACTATCGATTCAGTGAAAACAGCTGAACATCTGGTTATGGATGAAAATATTAACATTAGAGAGAGGTTTGATTTAGCCTGCTTGTATTCCTTGGAACAAAGTATCCAGACTCTATGGACAGAAATGGAATCATCTGGTGAATCAGAAAATTTTAGCTCCCGGGTGCGTTTTTGGGTTAGATGGTTACGTGATGGATCACAGGTTGCTTGGACACAACTGGTTCGAGAGTATCTCGACCCTCCTCCAATCTTCGAGCTAAGGTTCAGCTCCCTTCTTCCCTTATTACAGTCGGAAGAGAGAAATGAGTTGTTTTTCTACTTACGATTTGCAACAGACGATGATTTTCGTTACTGTTTGTACTTAATAACACAAAAAGAGGAAGTACAAATAATGGAGATGTATGCTGCACGTGTCCTCCGTCTCCATTTGAATTGGCCGCTGCAAAGTTTATTCCTCGAAACAGCTGAAAAAGTATGGAAATATATTGATGACGAGGATTTTAATTCTTTACTGTATAGAATATTATATTTAAAGAAATTTGCGAAAGACTATGATTACGGCGAACTTTTCGAAGACTTTTGGAATATGAGTCCTACTCACTTGAAGGAGAGTGTAAAAGGAGATCCAAATTTGAGGGAGGTTATCGACAAAAATAAAAAGCGAAAAGCTGATGATTATAAACCACAGAATTCGAAAAAGGAAAAATACATATAGAAAAAGAAACGGATACTTAAAATTGAGAGATGATTGAATGTCCCATGCAAAACCTGTCTTTAGTTAAATAAAAGTATTAAATATTTGAGATATAAGATGATTTCCATGTAAAAGTTTAACAATGATTCTTATAGCCCTCACAGAGAAGAGATGACTTCATCTCACAGAAAAGCAAATTATCTTTTAAACGGTTCCAATGTTCCAATGAAATTGCTAAAAAAATCTCTCAGGAAGCTTGTAGACTGAAATATGAAAGCTTGTAGACTGAATAACCCTTTCAATAGAAAGGGCTATTAAATCGAATATTTTATCTTTATATTCATTTTGTATCTTTAAGAAGGACTCGGTGTTTTAAATAAGTGTTACTGAATTATTTTTAAATCACTTAATATTCATTGATGTGTTGTATTATACTTTTCTAAATATTTAGCGGGAGTGCAGGATCAGGGATAGTCCACGTGATTTGACCAAGGTCCACAGTGCTAAAATAGCCCTCGCCTACTTTCAAAAATGTCTGTTAATATAGAAAAACTAAACTAAACTTCTGTTATTAAGGGGATGCATGTGCCACTAATTCAAAAATTAAATGCTGTGTTGCAAGATCTTAGCAACATCAGTTGGTATCATCCTAAATATTCGGATGTTTCCTGAAATTAAAATGTCTGTTTATTGTCTAAATAAAATAATGTCTAATAAATAATATGTCAAAATAAAATTTTTTAGCCTCGAAAAAGATATTTTTCTTCAAAAATCTTTCAAAGAAAATCATTAAAGTGCACAAATAAACAAATAAGAGTTGCAAAATTAAAACAAATATAATTATTCTAAAAATTAATTCTAAAAACAAATTTTATTTATTGTTATAAATAAAGAGATTGTCTTGTGACATCTTAGCACTATGAACATGACAAAAAACAATATTATTAATAAATAAAAATCTTAAGCTGTTTCCTTTTATTGTTTTTACCTTAATCAAGAAGGGATAAAAAAATTTTTGCCCTGAACCTTAGCCTACCTTATTTGAAGGTACGATGTGTTCGAATAAAACGTTATTTGTAGGCACTGTGTGATAGAATAGAACATTATTTGTAGGCACTGTGCGATAGAATACAACGTTATTTGTAGGCACTGTTCGATAGAATAGAACGTTATTTGCAGGAACTGCATGGGCACATGGACCGTTATTTGCAGGTGCTACACTGGAGGATGAAACGTTAATTGCAGGTACAGTAGTAACGGATGAAATGTTATGTTTACAGATCATTCTGTTAAGCCCGTGGCGCCTTCAGCTTATGAATTTAAGAAGAAATTGTTTAAAGGTTTATATTTATAATAATGAATTCTAAATTAAATACTAAAATGTAGAACATAATTTTAAAGATTAATGAGTTTTAGATTGAGGGGAAGGTTTGATAAAATTTCTTTTACATAAATCCAAGCCGCTGACTTAAATTATCTTGACTTTGACCTGAACGTTCTTTGGCTCTCGTAAGCCATCTCCTTCATTTCTATCTAATTTCTTTTAAATCATTTCATCCGAAGTTTGATTATATTGCAAGAAATATTGTGTCTTAATTTCATTCTTTTTAGAGAAAAAGTTATTTTACACCGCAACGAATATAGTAAGGTTATATTCGTTGGCTATTCAGGGTATGTTGGTTATTATTCAGGCTATTCCTAGGGCGCTATGATTAACATGGCGGACTTCCGGTTTTGTTTGGTAACAGACGTTGCCATCGACAAAAGAGAAATTAACCCCCTTTTTCCGCCAGTCCTTTTCCGCCTTTCCTTTATATATATATATATATATGGGTGTGATTTCTGGAGAAAAAATGAGAATCACCTTTCGCGCATGATTACGGATAAATTATTGGTCTAAACACAATATTAGGGGTATCTAAGTAAACCAGAAAGTCTGTTTAAGAAACTGAACCACAATTTATTAATGCTTAAATTTAAATTCTATTTTATATACCAATTTAAAATAAAATGTTAAAAATTGTTCAACTTTTCTTAACCCACCAAAAAAACTTCTTTGGAGAAAATATATGCAAAAATTGTGGATGCATCTGTAGAACATAGTACAATACATATTCAGTAAAAATTTTATGTTAAAATATTTAATAGTTCTTGAGATATTGTGCGCGCAATATAAAAAATACGTTTGAGGATGTAGCGCTTTAAAGATATGTCCATTCTCAATGCTTACATTCAACAGTTGATACAATTCCCTTCATAACTTTTATAATTGTGGGAAATTTTTAACGCGAATTGCTAAAAATTGCTCAGTAAAAACTGGGAATTTTTTTTTCATAAAATCGAAAATTATCGAGGTTTAACAATCGTCTGTCCCTTAAGCTATTTTGTAGTAGCTTTAAAATTGATAACATGAACTGAAGTTTAAATAAAGAGCTTAATATTATGTTAACTGACAAATAATTTATTTTAAAATACCATCCAATATCATTTTATAATTCTGATAAATATATCAGGCAAAGTTATAAATTTAAACAATACTCTTTTTCATAAAATGTAAAAAATACGAAAATTTTACAAAACTTGTTTGCTTTTATAAAACTTCACTCATAGAACTGACAGAAAACTGGATTTCACTCAGCAATATTCATTTTAATCTTGTCTAATATCTTAAGATAGTTGTTCAGATTTTACGAAGTTATTAAAGGAGAGACTCAATAATATATTTAAAATTCATTTAATGTTTTAGAGATTTGTTCTTTTTATAAATATTCACATTAAGCTTCAAAACATTACATGTCTTCAAAATTGTTACATGGAGAATTCTTGTTCATAAACAGGATATCTCGAATATTAAAAAACCAACTGTAAAATTTCTATACGAAGAATAATTCTGTTTATATATTCATCAATTATTATATCTATGGCATTTTAACAGTTCATATTAAAAAGTAACATTTTGAATGCTATGGGACTATTTTAAAAAAACTTCATTGAATTACAATAATTTTTATTCAACTGAACAAGTTTTTTGGCCTTTTTCAGAAAAACAGTGCATCCAAAATGTGCAAGTGTATGAAATTTCAATACTAGTGCATAAATAACCGAGTAAAATATAAACTGCAAAATTTCATACTTACAAACAAGAAAAAAGACAAGTTGAATAAGAGTGGTTAAAAATAAATAGCAAATGCAAACTGAATACCTGAGACAGTTATCATTATCACTGCTGATAAAGTAACTGCTTATTCATGGTTTAAAAAATTGTGACTTAATGTGAGTGTAAATGATAAGCAGTAGCAAGAAACTGAAAGTAAATTTCGAGGTAATGAAAATATCCCTTATAGCGGAATTATTTAAAATTATTTTTCTATTTCATATGATAATTTAATGTGAATAAACATCTTAACAGTCGATGGCCAGTCCTATTATTCTAAAATGACCTTCAGAAACAGGAAACACAACATTATCTTAACTGTAATTTCGCTATCGATGTATGAACATTTCCTGATGGTTTGAAATAAAAATAAATAAAGCACATTTTCAACATTTTGTTCTGAAAATACGTTAAAGACTGTTTAGAGAACATTTTTGTTAAAAAGATTATTAAAAAATAATTTATTCATTTACTCTCAATGATTTTTTAAATATGGCTTACATTTTATTTGCTTACGTATGCTTGTAATAATTATCATAAAAAAATAATGTATCCAATTATTTTTAGAGAAAGATAAAAAAAATGTAAAAGAAAAAAATTCTTAGAGATGAGCTGCATGAGTAAATTTATGAGATTATTTGCTTATTTAATGAATGATTGAGGACTTTTTGAAACAGTCAAATCTAAAACCTTAAATATATGAAGTTTAAAACAGTGATTCGAGTGAAAACAATGCCGATAATATAATCAAACCGTACCATATATATTTTAATGTAAAAAACATCCCAAAGTAGAATTAAATGCAACTTCTACCTAATTTATATAATATAAGAGAAAAGTTATTTTTAAAAAATAAACTCCGGAATAAATCACAAAGAAATGTATTTCCATTAAAATGTATGAGAATAAAGTATTGCTACGCCAGTGCCCAGTTTCAGCACAAATCACATTGTTATGTTAAATTAAAGAATCTTCTACGCAGTGACTTTTATTTTTTAACTAATCACAATAATAAAAATAGAATTATTGCTCGGTGAAAAACTGTTGTTAGGTTTTTGAATTCTTCATAGAACGCAATTTTCCAACAACTGTAAAATTTTCGCAGGTAATGAAAAAAACAGTTGTAAGGTGCAAACACTAGCATTCTTGTTTTGCTTCATAATTATTGGAATCAGGCTTTAAAAAATATTTCATGTCTGTGGGATGAATATCAGTAAATTAGAAATTGAGCTAACATGTGAATTAAGAATCTATAAGCCAAATAACTTAAGGCTCCAAAAATAAACGAACAACATCAAAATTTGAATTACGTCTTTTGACATTTTTAAAGCAGACATAAATATTTTTCCTTAATAGGAAAAAATATCTGAAATATTAAAATATTTACTTAAGCAACAATTAAGCAATTTTTTTCTAATTGTAACGAGTGTTATCACTTATTCGATCCGAATTAATTGAAAGCGTATTAATTTTGGGTGTCTCAAAAACAACATTTTTGGTCAAAGACATTGCTCCCCAGGGATTTTCCCATTTCTTTCGGTCCTATCAAACAGTATATCAAGATTCAACCCTATAAGTTAACCGGTAATTTTGCCTGTAAAGCAGAAAATGTTGAAAAAGCTACAAAGATCTTACAGTTTTGACTTTTTTAGAATTTTTATATGGTGTTAGAACTTGTTTATATATGTTCCTATGAACATGTTTACTTAGAATATAACGCAAATAACACAGATCTGCAAAAAAAATTTTTTCAGCTGCATGGGATATTTTTGGTGAATTATATATTTTTTAGGGTGCTGAATCCAAAAATGACCTCCATTTCCCTCCATCAAATACAGTTTTTTTGCAGAACATGGGGAGTTTACATTAAAAAACCACAACTGCGATGAAAAAAAATCAATATTTTATTACGATTAACTATGCGTAATTTTTCTTATAATTGGAAAATGAAACAAAAAACTATTCTTTCATGATATATTCAACACTTCACAGTTACTCTTTTTGTCTGTGAAACCTTTTCTTCGACGCTCCTCCGAACACGCTTGAGCTTACCATTTTCTGTTTCCTGTCTGAGCATCCAACAGTAATCAGTTAGCATGCTGACGTCCCATCTTCCTTGGTATCGTCTCTCGATATCACGGGCATTCTGGTGAAATCTTTCACCCTGCTCTTCACTATAGGCTCCTAAGTTTTCTGGGAAATAGCCAATTTGGGAGTGCAGGAAATGAACTTTTAAGCTCATCTTGCATCCTTGAGTTTCATACGCTGTCAACATGCGTTGTACAATGGTTTTGTAGAGAGGGTCTTTAGTATCCTCCAAAAACCTGTGCACTCCTTAAAAGAGTCCCACGCTTCTTTTTCATTGCCCCCCCCCCCTATTGTTTCATAAAAGAGGGAATCGAATAACAGTTTTCGTATGTTGGGGCCAGCAAAAGCTCCCTCTTTCAACTTGGCTTCTGACAGTTTTGGGAATTTGGAACACAGATATCTGAAGCATTCCCCATTTTTAGGCAGTGATTTAATAAACTGCTTCATAAGCCCTAATTTTATATGAAGAGGTGGTAATAAAACCTTTTTCCGGTGGAACCAAGGTTGTATTTATGACATTTTTTTCGCCGAATGTTAAGGTACCTCGAAGTGACCAATCAGTTTTGATCCAAAGGAGGTCTCTGACTCGACTGTCCCACAAGCATAGGCAGCAGGAGTATTTTGTGTAACTTGTCTGCTGACTCAATAACATCGTTAGCATTTTGAAGTCTCCTCAAATCATCCAACGATGTTCTTGATAGTTGATTTTCTCAAGAATCATAGACAAATCATAGTTTTCTTCCAAATGCACCGAGTGTCCTAAAGGAAATGATGTAAATGAATTACCATTTGGCAGCAAGACTGCTTTAAGGCTTGTTTTAGACGAATCTATGAAAAGACGCCACTCAGATGGAACATATTCTATGTCAAAGAACTTTTTTAGCCCTTCAACATCATTACAAAAAATAAGTTTCCCTCTTTGGAGAAAAACTGAGTGAATTCTTTCTCTCGTTGCCTGTACCAGGAGAATGAAGTCCCAGGTGTCAAGAGATTTTTATTTTTCAGTCTTGACACTAGTCAATTCAGCTCCATCTTCAGAAAGGCTAAATCTCTAACTAGATCATTAAGCTCGCTCTGAGAAAATGGTTGGGGTCTGTCATCTACAAAAAAATCTGAGCTAGATTCGTCCTGGTGAGGTAATGTGTCTCCATCCTCAGAATCACTCCGAATATCATCCAAACTTGAAGGTGGGTGTCACTCTTAGAAATATGAAATTAATATATAAAATCATGATTGGATATGGTTTTTCGACTCAAGAATATGATACTAGATTTCAGGTTAAAAAGAGAAATTTTACGCTCAATTAAACTAAGAACATGAGTTTTGCAAGAAATTTTTAGATATTTTTCCCGGTTTCAGTGAGTAAAAATCTATAAGAAACAGTCAAAAAATCTTATACAGTTTTTTGTTTGCAGACCTGTGTAATTTTTATCTGTACCCTTAGCTACTAATGAAGTGAGAGATTAAAAAGATGAAAATTTACACTAATTCAGAGTTCTTGCTTTTTTAAAACAGTTATTGTTTGCTCACAATTACCGCTTCAAAATTTACTAAAATGTTGAAGAATGATATAAAAATGAATGCAGTGATAATTTAAAATCTACACATTTATTTAACAGTTTAGCACGTAACATCAGGATACGAATATTAATTATTCACAATAATTAATTGCATAAATGTAGGATATTATCCTTAAAGAATAATTTAATCACTGCGCAAATTAGATTGTAAGAGATAGATTAATTATTTTTGCTATAGATGGAGCTAGAGATCTGCTCAGGACACGTCAGAGCAGCGCACCGCACCGCAGGTCGCAGACAAGCTCACAACTCTCTCTCGAAACTTCTTTTTCTAATCATGTAAGTCAGATCAGTTTTGGCTCAGTTAAGCCGCCGATCTTCAAGTTGTGGTAACTATGTCCCGTCTCACTTTCTTTATGGCTCTCTAAATCTCTAATACCGTAATATTCTTAACCCTTAACCTCTGTCCAAAGTTAATCTAGCTCATAAACAAATATCACTTCATGTAAATTGGTAATTTTCTCGTTAACTTTCGTGTCCATATCTTTCCCCCCTGTAAATTCTCCCTATAGTATTTAAATAAATGTTTTTGTATTTAAATTGAAGTCTCCTCGTTTATTTTATGTAATATTTTGTTTTAAATTTAACGGAATAAAAACCCTTAAACACCCTAGACTTAAATCCGGTCTGTTTACCCCTTAAAGGTAACCCTTCCGTGGGCATTCTGTTTAATTGAACGGAATTCTACAGAAAATAACTGGGGATTCGGCCGGGATAGTCTTTTATAGTCTCTTATCGTCTCTTTTCCCGATTTTAATTACTTTAATTTTATCAAATTACAAACTGCCAATAACCCTACTAACACGCGTCTAACGGTTCATATGTTCTTGGTCGTCGAAGCAAGAACAGCCCGTCGGAAGTATCGAACAAAGAAGAGACCCGTCCTTTGAAAGCGAAAAAGAACCGAAGGAGCCAGCGAGTCAGCCATTTTCTGGATGCCAAGGAAGAGAGGATAATCCCAACCTGTCACAACACAACTGCCATACAGCACGGAGAAACAAGTACAAGCATCGACTGCCAGCATCATGATTCATCAACGTTTTTTAACATAGACCGAAATCTCCGGTGGAGTTCACGTTCATAATTCTGCATTTCTACTCCTGTCGTCTGTTTTCTACAACACCTCGTTCAGCGAAAATTAATATACTTTCTGGTTCCCTCTGAATCAGACAAAATAAAAATATTTAAATAAAAACACACTTTTTCAGCCTCTTCAGTAACCGACTGTAGCGTCAAAAGGTACTGTACAACCCTTTTCTATTTTTTGCAGTAAGAGAAAATATTTCCTTGAAGTAAAATCATTATTGTTGGTCAAGAAACCGTAAAGTGTAAAGTTTTCAAATATATACTATGGCCAAATCATGTGTTCTTAATATCAATCTTTGCATGGTTATTTAAAAGTTATAATATTCAGTGTGCTTTAAGGAAGGCAAAACTTTTAAATCTCTGATTATTATTATTGAATGTTTTTTTTTTAAATCTCTTCTTGAGAGTAATTGAAATATTTGACATTACAAGTTAAGATTATAGTTTTAATCTTTATGTCAACAGTTTTGAGTAGAAATGCAAAGCCAGATCAGTGTATCTGATAAATTTTAATTATTACTGAAGTCTGGGTTATACTATTTTTACTAGTTCTCAAATACATGTCTTCGAATGCATGCCTTTTTGAAATATTTGCCTTATAGTCCTATCTCAACTTAAAATTCACATTCGAAAATACTTATACGAATTTTATAGAATATTGGTTTGCATAAAAATAAGCGTATATGGTTTTTATATATATTGTTGAATTGCATTTTTCTCGAATTTATAATAAGTGTGCCAATTGAATTGAATATACTTTTTACATAATAAGTGTGCCAATTTAATTGAATATATTTTATATATGTTTTTCGTTAATAACAAGTTAAATTTTTATCGCTGTGCTGATTTCTATTTGATAAAAATGTGTTCTTGAATGTCGCGACGCAGTGTCTCGAAATTAGCATAACACGCAATTAGTTATTCAACTTTCTGCTAACCGAATTATTTCTTTCGAGTATCTGTCGGTAGGTAAAAGAAACAATCCCTTTTACTATGGATAGAGTTTATCTTATTTTCGGAACATTGGAAAAACATCTGCTGAATTTCGCACTTCTTATTAAAATGAATCTTTTTGCAGCTGCGTGTTAGATTTTTTCCATCCATTTTGTTTTGAGAAAGTCCTACCCTTGAAGGATTGTTGAGCAATTTTGACCAAATGAGTTACTTCTTTTAACTTTTGTTCTGAGAATTCATTGCAGTCGCCGAAATAGTATTAAGATAAGTTGATTCGTTAAAGCGAACTTGCTCTTTTCTAAAAATAAAGTAACTTTATTATTCTGATCACGCATTTTTAAAAGTTCATTTGATGATTCGATGAACGAGTTTCGGAATAACTAATATCAAGAATTCTCTTTTCTTTTAATATACCTTATTGAATTATTTGCATACATAATTTTTTCATTTGTCATATATTAATACTAAATACTTTTCTCACTCATCATTTTTCGATACATATACTATCTGGTCAAATGCTGGTTGAATAAAATGAAAGTTTAAATTATTATAAATACTAAGTATTTTCCAGTGCATATTTTTCAGCACATACAATTGTTTTTTCAATATATATATTTTTGTGGCACATATATATTTTTCGGTATATAGTATTTTTTATAAATATTCTCGGCAAACCAAAACAACGAAGTTCACCATACTCGAATGTTTTATAATTAAATCGTTCGTATTTATTTTAAAGTCTAAACAGTTAAGGTGCAACCTTTTGAATTAATTTTACTTTAATTAATTGTCAACGTACTAATTTCAATATGGCATATCTTGCTAAGGGTCGCAGAGAAGATATGTTCGTCCTCTCGAAAGAATTAGACTTAGTACCTAACACATCAATGACAGTTAAGAAACTTAAAGATCTAATTATAAATGATAACAATTATGATGAGATTTTGCAGAGAACATCTTCGTAGGCATACGAAGGCAACGAAAAGCAAAGGAAGAATTGGAAGAACAACAACGTCTAGAAGCTCTCGCATAAACACATCGAAAACAAGAGTTAGAAGAGAAACAACGTCAAGAACCTCTTCCGAATTAAGAAGAAAAGATGAAGTCGAATTAGAACGACTGAAGATAGAAGCTCAACTCAAGTTAGGTGCAACTGTGACTGAAACTACGAAATTTTGCATAAAATACGTCGAATTTCAATAAAAATTTCTATTTCCGACATGAGAATAGTCGTTCGCATCTACTACACATCCGATAATCTGTCGAAATTTCAGCAGAATTTGTATTTAATCTAGGTTATGAAGGGGCAAATAAGCGATAACTTATAGCTCTCACTTCGGGCGTCGCAAACCTTGGCTGAGTGGTTATAACGCATGTTATCAGAACACATTTTCGCAGATTCGATACCCAAAGTCGAAAAAAACCCCAATTCTTTATTTCGGAAAATAAAAATTTATTTCAATTTATGATATGTTATCTGAAGTTTTTATAACATTATCTATTTCAAATCTCGCATGAAATGGGACGAAAATCAGGAAAAGTTCACCTTCCGACATCAGAGCAGGCGTTCGTATCTCCTATAAATGTCTGCGAATTTGTCGTCATTTCAACAGAATTTCTATTTAAACTATTTTCTGAAGGGGTAAAGAAGGCTAACTTGTAGTTTTGTCTTCGGGGGTCGCATAAGTTGGTCGTGTAGTTATAACGAGAGATAATTGTACACTTTTTCTCAGGTT
>BGPR01007633.1:54661-69751 GCA_013235015.1 Araneus ventricosus
CAAGGTCTTTGACACCCTAAGAGAGATCTATAAATTACTCTTTCGTTGCCCCTTTATCACATAATTTAAATAGAAATGTTGCTGAAATTTCAAAAAATCCTGCGATGTGTATAGGAGAAATCCATGTCGGAAAAAAATACAAGATTTGAAATAAAAACTAAAAACAATAGAAAACTATAGATAAAATATCACAAATTAAAGGCAAATTATTTTCCAAAAAAAATGATTGCCTTCAGAGCTTGAGCTACGAACCAGGGAAAAACTGTTCCATTAACTCTCGTTATAACAACTCAGCCCACCTTTTCCGACGCTCGAAGACATAAATAATTTTTGTTGTCTCTTAACAACCAAATTTAAATAGAATTTCTGCTGAAATTTCGACAAGTTATCAAATGTGTATTGGAGATACAAACGACGAATCTCTTTGTTGAAAGTGAGATTTTTCAAGATTTTCGCTGCATTTAATGCAAGATTAGGAAAAAATATTGCAAATGATAGAAAAGCTACCGATAATATATCTTAAATTATTCAATTTATTTTTTTAAAAAGATTTTACAGAACCGAATGTGAAACTCTCCTTTCTGCGTGGGGTTTCTTTTATGTGAGTGATGGAGACAAATAAAGACCAACGGTTTTTATCCCAATTATTTATTGACTTCGTTACGGGATACGGACAATGTACACACAACAATGATGAAATATTTACACGATGAAACGAAATATAAAATGCTCACCCGCTCAGTTACATTTCGAGCTGTGAGTTTAATATCAAAACACTATTGACACTTCATGTAAAACATCCACCGGCTCAAACTCTGGTCCGCCACTCGCTAAGCCCATTCGGCTCGCGTTCAGGAACTTCCCCGTTCTTCTCTTCCGTCAACACTCGACGGCTGCCAATGCTCCGTTGCTCCGCAGCACCCTCACACGCCGCCGCCAAGAGAAAAACGGATCTGCAATGAGTTTTTCTCTGACAATATTTACATATATAATAATCAAAAAATGTTAAAATGCACGATGACAACAGATTTTAACAAGATTGTTATCATTTAGTTTGCAGACGAGATAAAGCATCATCATCCTGGTTTAAGATTCCAGGGCGATGAGTAATCTTATAACTCCATCGTTGTAAGGCTAATGTCCATCTAGTTATTTTAGGGCTTTTGGAGTTTTTTCGATTAAGTATTTTAGAGGATTATGATCTGTTACGATTTCTACAGTAGTCTCATGCAACCATTTATCAAACTTTTTAAATCCGAATAATATAGCATACGCTTCCTTTTCAATAGTTGCCCAGTTTCTTTGAATTTTATTGAATTTTTGACTCACAAATGCGATTGGTCTATAATTCCCTTTTTCATCTTTCTGAGTTAGACAACACCCAACTGCATAGTCTGATGCATCTCCATGAATTTCAAAGGGTTTGCCAGAATCAGGGGCATTTAAAGCCGTAGCCTCACACAGAGCTTTTTTCAACCTGCAAAATGATTCCTCCTCGCGTTTTCCCCATTTTACATCTCCTGATTTTTTTTCCCTTGGTTAGTTCAATTAAAGGGGTTGCAAATTCTGCATAGTTAGGAATATACGATCGATAAAATCCCATTAAGCCTAGGACCGATCTTACATCCTTTTCCGTCTTTGGCCTTTCTAGCCCTTTTATTGCCTCAATTTTTTCCTCGTCTGGGGCATGCTTACCACCACCTATTTTATGACCTAAAAATTGTAATTCTTTGGCTGCAAAAATACATTTTCTTAATTTTATTGAAAATCCCGCATTTTCCAATTCTTGTAGTACATTCCTCAAATGGACTAAATGTTCATCCTACGTTTTAGAATATACTATAATGTCATCGATGTAAGCCTGAGCATAACTAGAATGACTTCGAAGAACATTATTCATTATTTTCCGAAATGTACCCGAGGCTCCTGCTAAACCAAAAGGCATAACCTTCCACTGATATACCCCGTTATGCGTAGAGAAAGCTATTAAAACTCTGTTTTCATCATGCATTTTAATTTGATAATATCCCTTTAACAAATCTAGAAATGACAACCATTGAGCCATCCCCGCAGTAAAAATCAATTCCTGTGTATCTTTCATGGGATAATTAGGAACCTTTGTTCACTGCGTTAAGGGCTCTGTAGTCTATACACATTCGAATGGATGCGTCCTTTTTTGCCACACATACTATAGGATATGTGACATCTGCATTTGAAGGTTCAATCAAGTCTAGGTCCAATAGTTCTTTCACATGTCTGTCCACCTCTCTCCTGTAAGACATTGGGACACTGTAAGCATGTGGCTTCTGTCTTGTAACATTGGGCAAAAGTTCAATTACATGTTCTCCAATTGCGACTGGTTGCAATGGTTTACTGAATAGAGGTTCAAACTCTTTAAGCATAGTCTCTAATTCATTTCGCTGTGTAGTTGACAGGTCAGAGGAGGTTATGACTTTATTTCCTGACAAAAGGAGTCTTCTATGAGCGGGGTGCTTTCGACGTCACCAAATTCTTCCTCTCCTTCGAAAATTACATTTACCGATCCAGAACTGGCAACAAATTCCCTCATTTTGTTTTGATGCACATGCCTTACGCTGGCATCAGGCATTTTCACTACAAAGGAATGTTCGTTCCTCCGTGCCTCGATGGTACATGGTCCTTGCCATCTGACTAAGAGCTTGTTTTTCGAGTCAGGTATCAGCACTATAACCTTATCTCCTGGATTAAAGATTTTCTTCGTAGATCTCAAATTGTAGTGATGAGCTGTTTTCTCTTGTTGAAATTAACTTAGCCTTTTCAGCAGCTTCTTCTAACTGTTTCTTTAATTTTTCCATGTAAAGAGTCACAGGAGTTGTGTCTAATTGTAAACCTTCTTGTCCTGCCATCTATGTGTTTTTAAGAATGGATAGGGGTCCTTCAAGCTTCCGTCCATATAATAGTTGAAAAGGCGCTACACCTGTCGTGCTGTTGGGTACTTCTCGATAAGCCCACAAAACAAACGGTATCTTGGTATGCCATGAACGTGGCTCTTCCAAGATGACATGATGTAACATTTTCTTTAATTTTTGATTAAATCTCTCAACTAACCCATTCGACTCGGGGTGCAATGGCGTTGAGAATTTAGGGCTGGATCCCATTCTATTTTCGAACTCTTGGGTCAAACTAGCGTTGAAGTTAGTCCCATTATCAGACGCTATTACATTGGGTACCCCCGTGCGCATGAAGATTGTTAGCAAAGCCTCACACGTAGCTTTGGCAGTTAAAGTCGTCAGTGATAGTGCCTCAGCCCATCTCGTGTGCTGGTCAACCAGACATAGTACGTATCTGTGACTTTTTGCACTAGTAGGATCTATAGGTCCAATGATGTCAATGTTCACAACCTGGAAAGGTAATTCTGGCCTTGCCACAGGAGTAATTGGAACTCTGTCCTTACAATTTATTCGTCTTCTCAACTGACAGTGCTTGCACTGTTGACAAAAGGCTTTGATATCCCTAGACATTCCAACCCAATAAAAGGAATTTCTCACTCTTACTACAGTTTTTCTTGCGCCCATGTGGCCTCCAAATACTGAACAGTGAGCTAACTTTAAAACTTCAGGTCTATACTTCTTAGGTAAAACCAGTTGAGCAACGGACTCTCCCAACACCTTTTCTTTGTGAAACAGGAAATTATTTCGAAAATAAAATTCTCCTGATTTCTTTTCTGTGCATTTTCTCGTGTCTTCTAAATTTGAACAGTCTATTTGGTCTTTAAAAAACTTGTCCAATCTTGATAATTCTTCAGTTTCGTTTTCTGAATTTCCTATGGACAATGCCTTCCTTCTTTACAATTCTGCTCGGCGTTTTCATTATCCACTTCCAGAACAAATTCCTTATCTTCAGCCTTTGTAGGGCCTGTGTTTCCTTCAGAATCTTGAAAGAGATAGTTTTCTGGAACACCCTTCAACTTGTCGCTTATTTCTGGAGGTAACAATACGTCATCCACTAGACTAGGAGCAATTGCACACCGCACTTCTTGGTGAATCATATTTCCATCCTTTCCGGCAATGTTGCCCATTGGTACATTCATGAGAGGACATTTCTCTGGTGGTCCGAAAATTCCCTTTATATAAATCGAGGCCTTGTGTTCAATGGGGAAGTCCATCAACAAGTCTCTTCTGATCACAGTGATTTGTCGTAAGAATTTAATTTTTTTTAACTTGTCGTTTTATAAAATATTATTATTATTAGAAATACAAATTTATGAGCTTTAAATTAATATTTATTATAAACTTTTAAATTAACTACTAATTATAAACTTTCGAATTTTCCACTGATTATACTTTTTTACTCTCAATATCTCGTTATCTCAAAAAAACAATACTCCTTCTTACTCATGACACTTACCTTTAGATTACATCTTATCTAAATAATTAACTGAAGAAAAACACAACACATTTCAAAGAAATCATTTTAAATTGAAGCCTGACTGACCATTCAGACACCCAATATGCACAGGTCTCCTGTGCCCAAAAGCAAAACACTCAAAATTGCAAAACTCAGTACCAAACTAAAAACAATTTAAAGTGGGTTCTCCCCAAAATATCTGTTAATATCCAAAAACACTTATAACAAAATGTAAATTTATAGTTAAATGCAAAAGTAAACAAAAATTCTTATTAATCTCCCCAACACATCTATACTAAAATGTTAGTTTATAGTGAAATCCAAATATAAACAAACACAAAAAATTCTTCACTTAATACTGAAAATTTTATCCTTTGCCCTGGAAGCAAACTATCTGTGTCGTTAATTTTTTTTAATGCATCTCTGCGGTGAAGCCATGCCCACAAGGCTTTACAAACACCTCCTATGCCTTATTCATTATATTCATAACAGTACAGTCTCTGATCCCAACCAACCCATGCAATGAGGAGTTTTTAGATTCTATTTGGTTTGGAACGGCACCATTTTATGTCGTAAGAATTTAATTTTTTTTAACTTGTCTTTTTATAAAATATTATTATTATTAGAAATACAAATTTATGAACTTTTAAATTAATATTTATTATAAACTTTTAAATTAACTACTAATTATAAACTTTCGAATTTTCCACTGATTATACTTTTTTACTCTCAGTATATCGTTATCTCAAAAAAAAAACAATACTCCTTCTTACTCATCACACTTACCTTTAGATTCACAGCATCTTAGATCTTAAATCAATTTACATGTGCAAGGCAAGTATAAAAGCATTTGATCAAACAAATAATTAATTCATTTTTAGTCACAATTTAGCATAACTTCAATTTAATTTCAGTTCTTAATTAATCATTAAAATAATCTCCAAATTCAACACCAAAACAATTCATAAAGATCTTTAGTTTGCGTTGTGTCCTTTTTTTCATAAAAATTTTAGATGTTATATTTTATAAAGTTAACCCAGGTTACACCAAATAGTTACCTCCATCACTGTCATAGGGGTGGCAAATAAATCAGAGACGAAAATACTTTAAACTAATGACATTTATTTATATAAAAAAATAACTCCACCATTTTACAACATACTTCACATATCCTAATCTTCTTGATTGAAAAATCAGAATTATTATTACACATGAATAATGACGGAACACATAAAATAAGGAACATAATGAAAAAAATATATTCAAGTACACAAACATAATAATAATTTAGGGTCGACCCAGATCATATAAGAGAATTTTAATTCAACACCTCATCCACACTCAAAATTTAATTATCTTTACTGCATCCTCAGCATTGATTCAATTTAATTTTATCTCATTAATATCAATTCACTTTAATTTTATCTCATTAATATCAAGCTCATATAAAGGAAATTTTTAGATAGTGGCCACTAACAGTTTAATTATTAATTTTAATCCTTACCTAACTTAATCTATATTTTGATTTATATTCTTGTTAATACTTTACCAACTCGCCCTATTATTATACTAGTTTTCTTTTTATTAATTAACAAACATGTCTATTATGAATGAACATTGTTTCTTCCAAATAAAACACACGGTTTTAAAAATATCATACTGATCCATAAACTGACAAATAAAAACAAAATCTTCTGACAAATATCGATAAAATCATGTCTTGCCTTTACAAATAAATGTTGATAACATGTACTAATAATAAATTAACTTCTTAATTTCAATTGACATGAATCCTTATTTACCATTTTTTTTAACAGTACAATATTGCTAAATGTAAGGACGATATATATATGATGCATTACATTGCCAACTAACTTTATCAAAACTCGTGTTATAGAAACATATTTACCTTATTTTAAAATAAAATTTCAATTTAATACATCTGGAAATAAATCCTTCATTTTCAAGCTTCATCCCTAGCTTAATTTCCTTTTGCATCATGAATTCACATATATCGATTAAAATAAATAGAACATATTACTTACTAGGAATTTTAATGTTAGTCAATCTTTTGCAGAATCTTATCAATTTTAATTTATCTATACATGCATGACAATAGAACAATCCTGCTCACTAAAATAAGAATATTTTGCATCTGATTAAAACTTAATTCAAATATTTAAAATAGTAAACCAAAACTTATCTGTATCAGCAGCATCTCGTGTAGAATCCAGGAACACAAACACAGCTGTTGCGCTGATTGTTCACGCAGTGAATATGAATGATAACAAAAAATAAAAGTTTCGCAGCAGGTCACTTCATGTAGCATCAGCCTCATCAGGATATAGTCCGGATTTTTAAAAAAATGTGAATTTTTAGTCATTCATGTAGCACCAGCCTCATCATGATATTGTCCGGATTAAAAAGATGTGAAACTTTACGTGACACAATCCGTGATGGAATTGACACATGAAAAATATCACTCTCACACTTTCTCGACGGGTTGATCGGTGATGATCGTCGGCATTTGACACAACTCCGACAGGGAATACTGTATGTGGCCATTTAGTCCGCAAACTCAGTGATGAAGGAGATGCCCCAAATGAGATTTTACGACCTTCACTTCATGCTCCGTGCGACTTTCAGATAATTAATTTCCATGTCCGCATGGGTTTTCTCATCCCGGACCCGCACGCCACTTTCTTCAGACACCCCGGGCCCAAGCCAGAGAAAAAAAAAATGTTATCGTCCCCTCCGCTTTATTGCATCCTTCCTTTTTCAATGCCAAATCCTCTCTCTCTGTCTGAGACCGACGACCACCAGATTCCAGTCATCGACCCCAAACGGGACCCCTCTATTTTTTTTTTATTTAGGAACGGGGCGCTCCGTCAGGAGAAAAAAGGCGCAAATCACCACCCACGACGAAAAGGGTGAAAGACCCCTTCCAGACGAAACTCCCCGCTTTAAGTTGGGGAAAAAAGACTTTATCTGAAATCCAAGAAAACTCTACACAACAGATTTCGGTTCCAGAGTCAATCAGGGCTGTTGACTGCTTTCCGTTCACACTCACAGGTATCCTCTCTAAGTTGCACAGACCTTGATCAACGAATGATCGTCCATGAGACATCACCTGAGCCACCACTGCTGTTTCTTTAGTGACGTGTTCCTGGTCTACAACTGTTCTAAGAACATTCGCCTTTCTTATGCTATCTTGATCTGAATTCGTTTTCACAAGTTTCGGACAACACTTCTTTGAGTGCCCCTCTCCTCCACAGGAGTAACAGGTAAATTTCGGGCGGTTCTTTCGGTCGTACTGGCTCCGTGGGAACACTTTTTCTTGCCTCATTGACTTTAGGTTCACCTTATGGTCTCCCTTGTCACGGCTATATGTGTTGCTTCTAACATTCCCTTGTTGTTGAACCTTGGGATTTAGATTCACTGATTTCCTATTAGTTTTTCGGACACACTCGTACCCATCTATCTTGTCTGCTAGATCTTGTGGTTTGGCTATCGTTCCCCACACATCGACAAAATGATCACGGACTTCTTGTGGGATTCTCTTCTTTACTTGGTCCGTAATAAATAAATTTTTCAATCCATCAAAATCTGTTATGTTCAAGTCATTAATCCAATCTTGAAAGTAATTTGTGACTTCATAGACGAAATCTTTCCAACTCTTCTCTGGAGTTCTTTGGTGCTGAACGAATTTCTGGCGAAAGTCCTCATTTCATTGAACTTCTTCATTAAGATCCCCTTTATATACTCAAAATTGAAAAATTCTTCTTCTGGGACTCTTGCGATCAATTCTACTACCTCCGTAGGCATGAGGGGAATGAGACTTGATACCCAGTCTGAGGGATCGATTTTCAGGCTTATGGCTTAACGTTCGAACAGGGACATATACAAGATAATGTCACCTTCCTTTGCATCAAACTTTGGCATCGCTTTCGACATTTCGAATCGTGAGTTGTTATGAACCTGTCGTTCATCAGCTAAATTCCCGTTAGATGTAGCCATTCCTGCTTCAATCCTCATCTTCTCCAATTGAAATTCCTTCTCTTGCTTTTCAGCCTCCTCTTTTCTTGACGAGATTATGGTATCTAACATCACTTTCACGAATTCTTCTTCATAAGATTGACTGCCAGTTATTAATGCTTTTAGCCCCATTATATTCATATCAGGCCTAGATTCCTATCCCATTTCGGTTGCCAATGCGATCAGATCGCACTTTTTCCCCTTCGCCAAAAATGTCATAATTGAATTTTAACTTCACCCGCACGAATATAAATTTATGTCGTCGGCTTTTAAATTAATCAAAAGTAAGAATGAATAAATTCCCCAATTTTTTTCCTTACGAAAACACGGAAAAATTCTGTTACTGCGGCGATACTCTTTACAATATTGGGAACTGCACAATAAAATATTAAAAATATTGTTGACAAAATTATTTAACTCCACTTATTTTGATAACATAAGACTAAATTAAATTAATTAGATTCAATTCAATAAAATTATATCAAAATCTGAAATTTATGAAAATTAAATTGAACAATTAATACAATATTGCATTAACTAATAATTAATCAACACAATTAAATTGTTTTAATAAACTGGAATCCAACTACGTATATCAAACAACTTCGACTTTCAACTAGCAGTATTTAAACTATTATACACATAAACAATTCTTGCAAACTAATTCTAAACATGAAGTAAAAAATAACCACTTCTTACATCTTCGATCACAATTATATCTTTTAAAAAAATATTATTTATACAATAATTCAATTCTATGCACACAGAAAAAAAAATGCCACCTTGTTTTGCAAACAGAATAAATCGTTCTTATTTGAAAATAAACAATTCTGAAATGCAGCGCCATAATAATATATAAAATACTGATCTGAAAGAAGTACTTCTACTGAATAACAGGAAAACAAATTGACACTGTTTAAATAATATCGGCTAAAAAAATTTTATCTTTCCATTTATTCTTATTGTACAAGAACAAATTAATATCTTCCCGTAATAATTTTTCCATTAAAAAAATAAGAAAGAAGCTTCCACCAGTATAAAACGAACAAAAAAATATTACAACCAGAACACACAAATGAACTATGAAGATATTCTAAAAAGAGCTACCTAAACCGGAAGTATATATGACTCACAAAAAGGAATAAAACTTTCCCGCGCATATATTTCTTATTCGGTAAGAACACGGTTCTGTTTACAAGTTATGATCAAACACATGAAATTAAATTACATGACTTTTTTTATTTAAAACAATAAACAAAATCATTTCGTTGCAGTCAGATCTGCAAGAAAAAAGCACATAACATAAAAAAATACCAAGAACACAGGAAGCAACATTTTTCAATATTATCTTTTCCGGCACAAAACAATCGCTACTTAAAACGAAACTATAAACTACATGTCTGTCCTTTCTTTCTTTTAATTCTAAATAGAATTAAATTCTTAGCGCAACAAATTTCTTATTTATTTTTTTCCCTTTTTACAACCACTGAAACTGATGCGTCAAAGTTGTAATAAAAAAATAATAACATATTCCTGGCGGAACAAATGTAATGCAAACTATGTCACTGGTGTGACAACTAACATAATATTACTGACGTAATATATATATAACCAAGTTCCTGGCGGAACAAATGTAATGCAAACTATGTCTCTGGTGTGACAACTAACCTAATATTACTGACGTGATATATATAACCAAATTCCTGGTGGAACAAACACTAACGTGATTCAAATGATGTCACTGGTGTGACAACTAATCTAATATTACTGGCGTAATATATATAACTAAGTTCCTGGCGGAACAAACTTTCCCTAACTAGATAAATAAAACAGTGTTCCTGACGGAACAAACCAAATCGAGTAAAAAATTACTAAATGGAAATGACACACCTGGATTTCTAACACTAGTCGATCCCTTTAATTATCCTGTAGTCCTGGATCGATTCAAGGGTCGATCATATTATCGCTTTGGAGATCGCTTGTAGCAAGACGTTGCTCCTTGATTCCAGTGACCCCGTCACTAAGAGAAAACTGCCGTCAGTATCCCTCGGATACCGTGTAGATTCCAACTTGAATCCATCCGTCGAGATGATTCCTTTTGTGACCCCTGGTCACTTCTACAGGATTACACTGAAGAGTATCCACCATATACTTTCTCAAACACCAGATGTGTTGTCCAAGCTGGTTTACACCGATGAGTATCCCCCGGATACTTTCCCGAAAACAGAAGTCGACGTGCCAAATGACCCCCAGTCGTTTGCACCAAATTCTCATCAAATACTGGTCCCATTGTCTCCATTCATATTCCTCTAAGTTGCCACCAATTTGAAACTCACCTTTCTGCGTGAGGTTTCTTTTATGTGAGTGATGGAGACAAATAAAGACCAATTGTTTTTATCCCAATTATTTATTGACTTCGTTACGGGATACGGACAATGTACACACAACAATGATGAAATATTTACACGATGAAACGAAATATAAAATGCTCACCCGCTCAGTTACATTTCGAGCTGTGAGTTTAATATCAAAACACTATTGACACTTCATGTAAAACATCCACCGGCTCAAACTCTGGTCCGCCACTCGCTAAGCCCATTCGGCTCGCGTTCAGGAACTTCCCCGTTCTTCTCTTCCGTCAACACTCGACGGCTGCCAACGCTCCGTTGCTCCGCAGCGCCCTCACACCGAGCTTGCGAAAAGGAATTCTATAAAATGTCGTTATAAATACTCAGAACAACTTTCAGGAGTGTCTAGATGAGAGCAATACTATAGTTCGACCTTCAATTTTGGTTAGTGCCAAATTTAATTCAGATATTAAATAAAATAGAATTTTGATCGCAGGGTTATCGGTACTTCTTTCAGTAATTCTTCCACACCAACTTAAAATACATCACTACTATTACAACGGAAGTTACCCACACTATCGCAATGCACTTGCACTTATTGAGCCGGTGGCAAAGTCCTGGGTATATTATCTGCATTCAGATTTCATGCCTTTGATGGCATTTCAACCGATATGAGTCTTTGAGGTGAAAGAAGCCAAACATTTATTTTTTGATAAAAATGAAGGCATATTCATTATTCTATACGTTTAACTCATCTTTCTCTTAAAGAATAATAAAAGGTTTTTCTCAATAATTTGAAAGAAGAAAGAGGCTGCCAGTTAGCTACAGTGACGTTACTGACGCACGAAAAGTAGTAAGTGTTATATAATATGTAACTGCAAGGGATCTTATGGCTCTCTAATTTCTTGAATTCAACATTCTGAATTCGAAAAGTAAAATAATACCTCAATTCATGGGTATCATGTGAGCAAGATTCGAGTTTAATGGTTCTGCGATGTTACCAATAATTTCACTTTTAATGTAAAAGACGTAGTGTCTAATGTTCAACTAATTCAATAATGTACCAAGCAATTGAAACCTGCTCATAAAAATATAAAGAAAGTAAACAGAATCATCCAGCCGAATGGTTAGCCTGACTTGTTAAGTAAACGGTTTTAAAGTATTGATGAAACAATAATGAGTATATCAATTTACTATAAGAATGAAATCTGAAAAGATTTACGGACAAAAATTAATGATTTTTGGAATGAGTCCCACCACCACCCGACATGACACAGGCATGTCGCCTCATTCCTTCCACCAGACGGATGCTGAAAAAATATGAGGAGAGGTTGAGGAATCTTTAAAAATAACATCTGCACTATAACCGGACATGACCGGGCGTGTTCCTACATTCCTCACTCCTGAGGGATATGGTCATAGCCCGGATGCGAGCGATGCCAGTACGCCGGATCCTTTGCGGCTATCTAAACGCCTCCCTTTTCTTTTGTGGGAGGAAAAATTATTTTAATGCTTTGTCAATAAATAATTACCATGTAACGCGCATTTAAAAAATGAATACGTAAGGGAAAAGTTATATCACGGTTGCTTTCGGCTTTCCATGTTAATAAGAAACTATTATAAAGAACGCACCTACTGACCAAGCAGCTGTCGCATCTGGCTCATAATTCTAATGTTCATCGTCCGAATGCAAGAGATTTCGGTACTCCGAAGCCTGTGCGGCTATAAAAATACCTCCATTTTCTTTTGCGGGAGGGGAAAATATATTCGAATGCTTTGTGAATACATAGTGACCATGTAACGCGCATTAAAAAACAGATTACATATAGGAAAACAACTACATGAGTGTTGCTCTCGGCTTTTCATGTTAATAACAAACTGTAATAAAGAACGCACTTACTGACCAAGCAACTGTCGCATTTGGCTCATAAATCTAAAATGTTCATCGTCCGGATGCGAGAGATGCCGGTACGCCGAAGCCTGTGTGGCTATCAAAACGCCTCCCTTTTCTTTTGAGGAAGGAAATATTTATTTTAATGCATTGGCAATAAATATTGAATATGTAGTCCGCATTTTAAAACCGAATACAATAATTGAAATACAATAACAAAAAATGTTTCTGTGGCAGTTTTCTCACTAGTTTTAAAGTTTCTGTGCAGTATACTTTTGTGTAAATCAGTCCAGTATTACTAATTCTTTGTAAATCTTTCGGTATTCATACTTCTCTATAAATATTTCGGTACTCATACTTCTCTGTAAATCTTGCGGAACTCATACTTCTCTGTAAATCAGTGCAGTATACTTCTCTGTAAATCAGTGCAGTATACTTCTCTGTAAATCAGTCCTGTACTTCTACATCTCTGTAATTCTCCCAGTGCTCATACTTCTGTATAAATAAATGCAATATACATCTTTGTAAATGAGTCCAGTCCAGTGGAGATGAAATAAGGAATTGTGTACGGAGCAGTATGTTCTTCTCCAAATAAAAGAGAGGTACGTTTACAGCCAGAAAGCGATATAAACTAATAAATCAATATTAAACCAAATGTGGGTTGGAACAAAATTCAGTCTGCAAGAGACATAGTACTACCCCACATTGAGAAATGATTTTGACACAATTTGCCTAAAGTTTGAGGTCCTTGGGCAGTCTGAAAGTTTCTTCGAGGGAATGGTCGTTCTACTTCTCTCCAGGTAAAAAACAGAATAGTCCATGAAGTAATTTCATACAATCCAAGTAATGACGAATGAAGTGAAGATGTCATGCACAAAATATACAAGTGCAGATTGGTCCATAGCTAGAAGAATGATGTAGTTTAACCAATGATCATCTTCTAGGTAGAATAAACCCTCCATTTGGGCTTGCCATTCTGACCAACTCATTCAGCATAGTGGATCTCAGCAGCCCAGATCCCAGGATGAAGAGATTTTGAAAAAAAAGAAATCATTACAAAATCTGCAAGGTTAAACACAACTGAATGAATGGCTAATAGAGAGTACCAAAGGAGATTAATTATTGTAAATATGTTAAAAGAAGTAGCAACTATTTTTACAACATGAAGTTGTTCTTATCATTCTTTAAAAGCGTTGAAAAACATTTTCCACATTTCAGAGTGTACTCAGATGCTGTTCTAAAATACAATAGTGACTCTCTTTACTGAAAATGGAACACTCTTTTGGCACTTTTCCATTTAACTTGATTTGTTTCATGTTTCTATGGATGGATTGTGTGATCGATTTTTAGTCACTTCCTCGTGTCCTAAAAGTTTTAAATTTATACAGTATTTTCAGAAAATTTATCAGTCAATAATTAAATAAAAAATTTTGAATTAAATATTAGTGCCGAATTGCCAGTGAAAAGGATCAACTTTTATAACTTTTTTAGTGGGAAATGCAATTAAAACATATATGGTTCAAAGGTGGGGAGTAATACAATAAAGATAGGAAAGTAAAAGGAATAAAGAGTACTATTAGAACGATTCCTTCGAAGTAGCTCAATCTATCCTGGCTCCCGACACAGCTGAAAAGTTCAAACAATAGAACGCATCACTTGTACTACATACTAATGAAATTCTGCTTCGTTTAGAGGCATATGTTGGCTTTTCTGTTGACATTCATAAGACTTCTTTTAAGACTAAACAAACATTTATTAGAACATTAAAACACAACTATTACACTTCGTATCTGCGTACATCGTAACTTCGTTCAACCGTGCTCGTACTCGTAATCATCTCGTCTCCTATTTTAAATCAAAATTCAAAGTAAGTCAACATCTGATTGTTGCCACTCATCTGATATCATACACTGTTATAACAATAAATAAGTTGGAAGTCATGCTTTTGTCAAGCATAAATATTAAATACGCTTACACATATAACTTTGATTATAACATCCCTGTATTTCAGATACCCATGCGGGAGACAATTTCCACTCTGAGAATCGATAGAAAACACAAGGGTTTCAAATAAAAACCGCAAAGATTATTCTTCTCTACTACTTTTTTCTACTTTTGCACAAGGTGTCGCTTCCTAATAAATTGAAGAAAGCCGAGTATGCATTTCGAACGTCATCCTGTCGACCGATTGGATCCGAAATTGGATAAATATCTGCAATTTTGGATTCCAAAATAGATAAAGATATACAATTTTGGATCCGAAAATGGATAAAGCTCTACAGTTTTGGTGACTAGACAACGTACCGATTCTCATTTATCTAACTTGCTGAGTTTGCAAACGCATGAATAGGTTGATTTTCTGTCTGTCCGACAGACAATCAACCCGCTGAAGGATATGGTCCCAAATTGGGTTTAGATATATAAACAATT
>BGPR01007634.1:8306-24127 GCA_013235015.1 Araneus ventricosus
GAAATTCTGAATTTACAAGTTGAAAAAAGAAATTTAATCAAAATTACTAATTAAATGGAAATTTCAGTTTAGTTTAGTTACATTAATGCCTCGTTTTGAAGCAACACGCTATTTTGGGACGGACCTCGTAATTTTGAACTGCGATCAGATGACGACGATGACATCTCGGCTGGCACACTCCTCCAAGATTCGTACCACACCAATGGGAGGGCATTGGCCACTACGTATGATTCAACGTGCAACAGGCCCCATACAGGGCGGATCTTCAGTGGAATCGGGTTTCGAGCCTGAACATTCGGGCCCCGAAGCTCAGACCTTACCACTCGGCCATCTCGGCCCAAAGAAACTTCAGAATTTACACAGTGAAGATCCCTCTGAATTTACAAATTGAGAAAGAAAAAGAACCTCTGAATTTGCAAGTTGAAAATTGGTTAAAAACTGATGTTGCTGTTAACATAGCTCTGCCTTATTTTCAAGTCGATTGCATTCGCCCCACTGCACTGGTTTTTACAGTTTAGAAACGCTCATCATGCATTTTTCCAATAACAAACCTAAAATGCTTAAGTGTTCTGATACTGTCTGAAGCGAATTAAATCTAAAATGCACGACTTAGGAAAACTTTGACTTTTTTAGAAGCATGAAAAAATATGATGGAAAAGAAATTCAAGAAAATAAATCACCTTCTGTTTGAATTCCATGAAAAAAATCCGCCATTTCATCCACCTTATTTTCACTCACTTAAAGTGTGAAAATACTTATTTTTCCCTCATATCTTAAGATTGTAGTGATTTCTTTTTGAAATCCAAAACCACCACTTTTCAAATCCCTTCTGGAGAGAAAAATGACAGTCAGAACGAATAGATTTCTGGAAAGGAGAGGGAAAAAATTCCTGATTGTTCCTTCTTTTTAAGTGGGAACCAAGGTAAGGGCCTTATTTTCAAAGCTTTGTTTTCAAAAAGAAAGTTTTGTTTTAAGAATTTTCGTAGCGAAATCCATTATTAGCCATACCATAAAGAATTGCTTTATTCATATGTTCATTCATATTCAGACGCATGCCATTCAGCCACAAGCCATTTATTTAAAACAGAAGCAGCACTCTAGATTCTCTTTGTTGTTGCGATTTTTGAATTCGTCCTTTAACCAGCCGCAAAACCCTTCGGCTTACTCAATGTGGAGTGTTTTGTAACAAACTTCCAAATAAAGCGGAGTGAATAGAATATCCATTTGTATATTCTCCTAGTAGGACGCTTGGATCCAAAATTTGCGGCCAAATGTTTGATCTACAATTTTGGTGTGAAGATCATGCACCAAATTTTGCTTGCTGTCTTTTGGATTTATAGCATTCAAGACAGACAGACAGTTTACTCACTGACGGATTCAGTTTAAAGTTAGTTACAAATCTAAATTTTGGTGTTAAGTTTAGATGCTATAATCCATCCAACTAGTTGTATTTTTGATTCAAGGTTTTAACCACGCACGAATAGACAAATGGACTTATAGTCAACCCTTCGAAGCATTTAGTACAAAATCTGACACAAATCTAAAACTACTAATAAAATCCTGATCCAAATTTCATCTATCTAAATTTTTCCTATTTTGATTTATCGTTTTCACAATGCACACGGGTGGGCTGGCAGATAGAGAAGGATTTCGAGCAATCTACAATTTTTGTTTAAAAACCAGCATACCGAATTTCAGCCATCTAACTTGTTACGCTTTTGAGTATCTTGTTTATAGACAAGCAGACCGACCGGTAAACCGACAGAAAGGGAAAAAGAAACCGAAACGTTGAGGTAAAGTACGAAATGATTTGCATTAGATCATTAAACAGCGATAAATATTGAGATTTCCTTTTCAGCCTTACTTTATTTCTCATCGATTTGACTAATTTCATTATAGTACGCATTTGTGACATTACCTTGCTATACTTTTAAGTGGATACGATTTCTTCTTATTTCTGTTGTAGGGTATGTGTTACGACATTCCTACCGCTAAATGGCGCTGGTGACAAGTGAAAGCTTCCAAAGATGTTAATTTTTTTCACCATGTCAATTGTGAGTTGAATGAATAACTATAGCGTGGTGAACCAACCGCCAGAATCTTTCTAACAACTTACGCTTTCAATGTCACCAACCAAAGCGTACGGTACGGCGTCAAACTTGAATTTTTTTTTTGGTGACGAATCACCAAATGTGGTAGGTAACCAAATGGTTTTCTATTGTAACCTTGGCGAGTTTTCCATGATTTGGCGCCGACTTGGGGAGGGATGTACCGTACACTTTGGTTTTACCTAGACTTTTGAGATCCTTTCTACATAAAGTTCAAAAATCAGAGAAAGGGAGTGTATAATGAAAAGGGCTAGTTCGAACTAATCAGCGAATTAATCTACATAGAATGAACAATTAGAAATAGAATCATACCTTTAATTTAATTGAACTGAATTGTCATCTCAGGAATGACCTACAACAGCATGAATACGAACTACTCTTTCAAAACATACAGAGCTAGCGAGCATAAGAAAAATATCAACTTAGAGTGACTGCAGCGCCACTCAAATTAGCGGACTGTATGAAATCTACAAAACAGGGAGTTTCCAATAAAATCTATGTAGCTGTTTATATCTGCTTACGCTCTAAAGCTATACATCTAGATTTTGTAACTGACTTAACAAGTGAGACTTTTATAGCAAGTCTAAAACGTTTCTTTGGTAGAAGAGGCGTATATGCTAAAATCATGACTGATAATGCAAAAACATTTTTAGAAGCTTTCCCTCGGCACCAGCGCCATCTAGCGGTAGGAATGTCGCAACAGTATGTATCTATAATTATTTACATTTCCGAGGGAAAAAATATAAGGGTATCACTTACATTCTGTACATTATGAAAATTAATTGCCCAAGGTGAATGCCAGTGCTTCTGGCTCTTATATCAAAAAAATTCCCTTTCATAAATGCAAATAAATATCTTCACAAATGCGGCAAACTCTACACAGTTTGTGTTAGTCACCGGGCAAAACGACACGTAAAAAAGACCAAGACTAATAGGAAATGTTTATTTATTTTCCGTAATACTGGCTTAGCATGATAAAATCACAAACATATCACTTATCTTCACTAAGTCCCGTTTATTTCAAATGTCGCCTATATTTGTTCAAAAGCGAAATCTGCAACGGCATCTGGAAATGACATTGTATATGACTGTATTGACAGTTGTAATGCTGTAATACATGTCACTTTCAACTTGCGTCGTTTGTTGTTGCTTGTGATACGCCCTTTCCCCACCTGAGCACGATCAGTTAATACAATTTTGATTATTTTTCCTTCGTTTCAATCATTCAAACACCATCATAGAAACAAAAATGATGAAGATAACAATAAAACACCCTGCACGAGTAGGTCCCAAATCAGATAATCGAAGTACGAATAATCAAAAATTTTTTGTAAATGGTTCTAAATATATAAATGATTCCACATGTATGCTTTCCATTATTTCTAGACCTTGGCTGGCACTTTTGTAATTTGGTATATTAAGCTCAGACACCCTAACTGCGTTTAATTCTGTCTTAAAATAAGATGGAACAGCTAGATCGGTATGAATCAAGATAACTTACATATGTATATGACTAGGCGAATTCTATTTATGGAAAAAATTATTTTGCCTTTATGGAAAAAATTTTTGAAAGGAAACGAAAGAAATTTGCCAATTAAAGACTTCAAGTCTTGTTCCAGATTGCATTTAAAGTTTTACCTTATGCTTATGATTTCACTCGATTTCACGAAAACATAATTTCATTACGAATAAAACTTCTTTTATCTTTAAAAAGTTTTTCATGCCTGCTCTAGACTATTGATGAGTTGAAATTATAAAGAAAGCAATATTCTTCGAAAATAGAAGTATCCGACTAGGTTGAAAAAGCGAATTGCGAAGAAAAATTCAAAACTTTTTTTATGATCTAAAATTAAAGTCACAACTTTTAAGATTCTAAAACAGTCTTTGTTTTTATTCTTATTCCTTGATATTTATTTGAACTAATGCGTTATCATATTCTTTTTTAAATTAGTTTTCTCGAAAATGAAAATTTCACTAAAATTGGTCCACGAGAAACGTGATTTCTTCAAAACAATTCATTCAAATCCATTGAAATTTGGTAAACATGTCTGAAAACCTTTGAGGGTGTAATAGACCGCAGATTTTATGATAGCTTTATTTAGTCATGTTTTACAGTCACTTTCAGTTCGACACATAGGATAATTTTGGCAAAAGATCAATGACGCCAATGTTGAATGTTCATAAAATATTTATTTATTAAAATAAATTTTATCTTGCGGTCTATTGCATTCTAGATAGTTTCAGAAGTAGGCATACGAAATTAAAATTAAATATTTCCCATAATTTTTCAATTATGCTGTTTTCCTTAACATTGAAATTTTTATTAAAATTATTGAAAAAAAATAATTACTTTCAAAAACTACTGATGATATATGAATTTTTATTTCTAATTGTGACTATTTAAGCCTATTTTTGCTATTTAGATCTGTAAATCTTTTTTGTGCATGCTTTTTAAAATTTTTTTCTCAGAACCTACTCGAGTACTTTAATGGAGTACTTTAATGCTTAATTCCATTAAGAGTATGATAATATACTAAGCATATTGAGAGCAATAACTTGTTTTTTTTGGTGAAAGTTGACTTTCGCCAAACTTGTTACCAATATTCCAATATCCATGTGATATTTTTACCATGCATGTCGTATCCATTGTCTTAGCTGTGGTGAGAAAGTGAGGCTTATCGATATCCGTTATTTAATACCTTCTTCGTTGAAGTAAAGGTCTTATTTGTTTAATCAAGTACATAGTAAAATCAGCTTACCGATCTGCTAAAAGTAGAGCTGCAGGTCCTTACTTAATAGTTTCAGTGAAGGTGGCTAACGCTGCGATTGAAATTTAATTAAAGAATGAGGCTTTCTCCAAAACTGATCGAATCATCTGCATAACTTTATCTCCCTGATTAATTCTAGACGCTATAATGCCAAGGTTTGTTGTTTGAGTTAAGAGTTCTATTATCATAACATTTATGGGGCCGTATTTCCTTCAAGGATCCATCGGTTGTAGCGTGAGAGGAACTGCGAAATATTGATCGAACAGAAAATAGCCACAAATATATATAGCAACGGCAAGAATTAATGGTTGCTCGATTTCGAAAACGACGTCTCTTCGAAGACAAAGAAGTTTTTATTGGTGGTAGAAATGGTTGGTTGAATAGTGTTTAATTAGTGGGGGAAATTGCGGTTATTTTTTTGAAAATAGCAAAGAAACATTTCAAAAAATATAGGTAAAAATAGTTCATTTACAATGAATTCAATTAGTTATTTTCTAGCCGTTCTTGGAAAATAATCGCAATGGTAAGTGTTTTTAGCATCATTTTCTTTATTATTTTACTTTTAATAATGTTTACGTTCCTATTTTACTTTTTTATTTTTTCGGTATTAGGATAATAAATATATCACAACTTTGATTCATGCGTTTCGTGTTGTTTGGCAAGAATAGTTTAACATGTTTTTATGTTTTATATATATATATATATATATATATATATATATATATGTGATATTTTAATTTTTTAACTTTCCTAAATAATCTTAACGATACCTCATTTTAAATACTTCCACTTTCATCATAATTAACGCACTACAACTTTCTTTGCAAATCACGAGTTTCTCAAGGGGAATTCCCTTTCCTGGGTACTTAAGCGTTCTGCGCATTCATTTCTGCCCTTTTTCACGCCGGCATGTAAGCTTTCAACAACAACGCGCCGCTCGGGCGTAAACTTCTGAATTCTGGTCATGGAGCTGCAAACAAATTAAATATTTTACCTCTGAAGAAATAACACCTGATGCCTAAATAAAAGAAGATATAAACAAATATCGTCTCTTCCTTGATGACAATGGACTGCCTTTCACCTTTTTAAAGCCTGACCTTTCATATATATATATATATATATATATATTATTTTTGGTTCTCCTGTTTTTCTATTTCTTTATCTTGTCGTTATATTTTTGTAATTTTGGATTATTTAAATTATAAAAACTAAAATATTTCTGACAATTGCTCTTATAAACAGTTTTTGAAATTGTCGTTTTCTTCTATTTATTAAAATTATTTATTCATTTTCTTAAATCATTTAAATTTATATTACTCATTAAAATGCTGATATGAAAAATGGTAGTGTTCAATTATTTGGGGTAACAAGGTTTTTTTCGAAAAGAGCAAAGATACATTAAAAAATAGCATTTGTAATAAAAAAATACAGATAAAAATAAAAGGTCTTCGTTGGTTCTAAACATTTTTCACTATAAAAACTGCCTGATGTGATCATTTATCCTGAACGCGTGTATTTTTATATACAGTTCAACCAAAAAGAAGGTCAAATTGCCATAATTCACAACTACAGAGTGAAAAAATAGTATGTTTTGTTCTATGAAGTGAGGCGAAATTCAAAATTTGAAACACTCGAGAAAAACGGGAGTACTCTTTTAGTTGAAATTAGGGAACCGCTGGGGTAGGCTAATGAATTAGAACCAAGAGGAAGAAAGGAAAAGGAATTTCAAAAGTCATGGTAAAGAGAAAGGCTTTTTTAAATTACATTTGGAGAACCGTAAAGGTAGACAAATAAATTTAAACCAGAGAAAAAAAAATTAAAAGAAGGATGTGCTACAAAACTTCAAAAACTCGTGGAGAGCAGGAAGTCTTTTTGTGGTCGAATTTGGGAACTTCAAGAGAAGACTAATGAAATACAAAAAAGAAAATGTAAAGTAAAGATATATACTCCGAGATTTCTAGCACTCGTTGCAAGCGGGAAGGCTTTTTCAGTCGCGTTGGAGAATTACAAGTGAAGACTAAGGATTTTGAACCAAGAAAAAGTAAAAGAGAGAAAGGATAGCCTTTAAAAAAATTCGGATATTTCGGTAACGTCTTTCGTTGATTTTCTTTTTTCATCTCCTGTGTCTCTGTCCACTCGGCGAGCAGCTAAACTAATCTCTTCTTTTTGTCTCCGTACTTTGAACCACTTCACACGAGTCTGACAATCGTTGGAATTTCATCTTCCCATTCCCATCACTGATACCGAGACAACAGAAACATTTTATATCATGCTTTTTATCATATCACGCTTTTTATGGCCTCCCATCCTCTTCTTTTTGGGGTTTGTGTGCCTAACCGGAAGCATCATTCCTTCTTTTCCTCCCCAAGCCCTCTCTCTTCGGTAGGACTCGGTTAACCTTTAGTGACTTTATATACTGACAGTGGCGCAGCGAGGGTAAGTGATTCTTGGATCATATATGATTTTTCTCCCCTCCCCTTCATCACAAGAGGCTTAACTTGCGTAAACGGCACCCTGAACCAATAAGGCATGTTTTGTGCTTCTTTGTATAATAAAAAAACCAGAACTTGCATTTTCGAAAGCCTTTTTTTAAGCATTTCGGTCCATTCTTCCTTTCTCATAAATCTTTAATAGTAACCTTCCTATTCCTTGTATTCCACAATTAATACGCAATGTCTCCCCATCTTTAATAGGTTACTCAAAAGCATGTACATTAATGTAAGCTTCCTCAATTTGTTCGTCATAATTTACATTCATAATTTTTCTTTCATTCACACCGTGTTATTCAAGATATTGTATATATTCCTTTATTTTGTTCTCAATTCTATGTGTAAACACCAGCTTTATAATTTATCCATTTGCCATTCTTCTCTATGCTGTAATTTTTTTTGAAACTCAATAAAGTCCTCCTACATCTATACCAAACCGGCTAGGAGCCACATGAGCTCTAGAGACGGAGGTGTGGTGTTAAAGTGTAAAGTGCTTGTTTACACATTTAGACACATGACAACACACAGAATTTCATTCATCTAAGTCTTTGCAATTTTGAGTTAAATTTAATTCCGATATCGAAAATCATTCTCAACTTTAAATGGAAATGCGGTTATACAATTAAGTTGAATTTCATTATCATATCAAAATCATTTCCATATTTGAACAATGAAATTTAGCAAAGTTAGTTAATTTCCTCATGACTTTTTTTGTAATTATAGAGAAAACTCAGTTTACCTAAAGAACAACCAAAATAATTGAATAATCAATTGCAAACGAAAGGATCGCATTCCGTTCTATTACACTACACTAATTACGAAATTATTTACATAGAAAAATCTTTAAATACAAATTTTTATTATGCTAATTTTTAAATTTCTTTGTGATCCATAATATCAAGAAATCACCATAAACAGGCGAGAGAGCTCCCCCCTCAATTTTCCTATGAATTTACACAATATGCCGTGTTTTATATTCAGCTTCGTGCTATAATCAAGTTTTATTTTGGATTTCTTTCATTTCAGTTATCGGATACCAAACTGAATACAGATGTGCAATTTTGAACGCACAGGCACACTGATGGGGTAGACAAATAGACTCCCCGTTGATCGGGTTCGTACCAAATTTGCAATAGGTCTACAATTTTGTAGTGAAGATAGAATATCAAATTTTATTCATCTAGTTGGTCCACTTTTCAGTTATCATATTTATAGACATGTAGACATAATTCAAAAAATGTGTTTATTTCGGACTCGGGGAGGTCTAAAACGTGACGATCCCTCAGAATTTCGAGGGCAAAATTTTGACAACTACAATACTTTCTCTTTGTGCTCTTCGAATAAGAGAATGCAGAAAAATATATCAAATGAAAGCTCACTGTTTGCAATTTGTGATGAAAGCTTAGAATTAGCAATCTGCACAAGCTCACATTTAAAGTATGAAATGGATTTTTGACAAAAGCTTGACATATTCCCTGATTACCTCATCTTTTTCTTTCCTTCACGTAAAGCTTTTTTCAGATATTACCCGTCTTTAGCACTCTAAACACTTGTAATAAATAACCAGACAGAACAGTTTACCTATATAATGCGAAGTCAGAAAAACTTATTGTATAGTTCTAAAAAAAATAAACTTTATTGACAATAAAACTTCATTACTGAAAAATATTTCTACTCCTTCGGAAACATTTCATTTCTAGCCGCTCGGTGGAAACGGCATCTTTTTTCGATAATTAATTTAAAAGTTTTTAGTGGGTTTGGGTAACATGGGGTATTCTGCCCTCTGTATTTTGTGCCATTTAGAAAAATAAGCTTTCAAAGCCTAAAACCGACCTTATTTCCCGAGCATATATAAATTTCTTTTGGGGTTTACATTCGATTCTGGTTAAAATGGCACTTTGAATGGCAGGATTTGTATTCCTACCTTTAATAAAAGAAACAGCTTTTTTTTAAATGTGAGAATTTAAGTCTAACCAGCAACTTCAAATGTTAAAATCACCCAGAATATATTTCACTTTTTTAAATAGTACAGGAATATAAAACAGATCGAAATTTCTCGTACCATTTGAATGTGTGCAGCCTAAGAACTCAATAACATTCCTTGTTTAAATACGTATTACTCATGTATTATTCATTTCTTTGACATTAACGTAGATTTCTATGAAAGTGAATATTCTAATTCATTTTGCATCCATAAATATCATCTGTCTGAAAGCATATGGAACTGAACACATCTATAGAAACAAAGAACTTCTGAAAAAATAATTAAAATATATTTTCGTTTCAATTACCTACTTTCCATACAGTGTCAAGTTTTTCTCAGACAGTCTACAGTTACTGATTAGCTTGCAAAAGGGTATGAAGAATAACACTTATATAAGATACAACAGTCATAAAACACACATCCTTGTCCCCACCTCTGGAGTCTTTGTATCTGTATATGAGAGCAGAACCATGATGAATAGATAATCGCATTAAAAGAATGTAAAGCTTTAAATTAAAATGAACCAAATTTTCTTAAATTAGGGTGAGACTCTAGAAATTGTGGGTTCGAAGAAAAAGAATAAAGAACTGGAATCAATTGTTTCAAAAACAAAAAGCCGGATTACTCAACTTGATTCGCGGCACATCGGCGTTTTATATAAACTAATAAAAGTGCGAATCTCCCCATAATGGAAAATAATTGCAAATGTTTTTTTGAATGCATATGTGTGGGCGATGCATTTCGATAAACAGGCTTTCCATGCGCACATGGCAGTTTCTGTACTGCGTTCGCTCACACACATAAGCAGCGTGTTTCATCTTTCTTTTAAACATTTGGCAAAATTTAAAAAAATAAAATGAGTAGCTATCAACCTATGGACAATGGCATGATGTTGAGTTCACCAAGATACTAAATCCTCTCAGGGGCAGAAGCAATTTGTTTCGTGAAAACAATGTTAATGGTTGTTTGTTTGTCTATTTTTTGGCACAAGAGCCATTTCTGGCTAAACTGCGCCACACAAATGGTAAAATTTTAGCCAATCCATATTAATAGAGATAAAGGGTGCAATGGATAAAATTGATGTGAAAGACAGAATGGTAAAGAAAAGTATGCGCGAAATTAAACACAAAATGTAAAAAAGATGCTAAATGCACGTATAAAAGCCTTTAAAAAATTAAAAATGTTTGGATGGTGTATCTCACCCAGCAAGTCTTGCATGGTTATTGACGATTAATGAAAAAACTGAACACGATGAGAGTTAAAACCAGGGCATTCGACTAAAATATGACGAACAGTAAAACCAACACTACATGTGGGGCATATGGTATCCTTTCACCATGTTAATGGTTGTATAAATCCATAAGGAAAAAAATAGAATTTGGGCTGCCATCTATTGTCTTTATTATATAATAAAAACGCATTCTTTCTAATAAATCAACAAAGGACTCCGCATGGATAAGAAAAACGCTTATAAAAAGGTGGCAGAAATGAGAAATTACCGGATTTAAAATAGTTAAGAAGGCAATTTCAAGTGCAGATAAAAAGAGATTTCAGTGAAACACCCAGCGTTATGTTTGACTTACGGAAGGCGCGTAAAAATAAAGTCTGGGGAAGATTATCCATTAGTCACGGAGACCAGTGAATATCAAATTTTGTTCATTACATCGAGATGCAACTGGAATGCAAACCTTATTAGCATACGGAATGGAATGTTGCATGTAGGCTCGAACTCAACATTCGGCGCGAATATAATGTGCTTCCAGCAGAACGTCTGTGAATGGAGAAGGACATAGCGGTTGCCATAACCCAGGTAGCACAACTTGTTGCACGATATAGTACAATACTGTTCGATATTATATAATATTATATGATATTGTACAATATTATACAATATTGCACAATATTATACAATATTGCGAATGTGGTTCAATATCGTACAATATTGTACAATATCTTTGTGCTACTGGGGAATAGGGAAGAATCTTCAAATTGGCGAATTTGTCAGCTTCTGACTACATAATGAAGTCAGATATAAATTTTGTATTTTTCCTGATAATGTCCAATTATTTTACTTCAAACAACGACGAAACTTTCAAAGGACGAGTTAAATGATTTAGATAGATAAACTTCCAATCTTAAACTGTTTTTAAACAAAATCGAGTTATCTCATAAATGGATACCCAAGGATTTCAATCTGCTACATTGAATTACTCCTGGGCTCACTACTGACGTTTGATTATATTATTGTGCTGACAAGGACAGCTTCTCAGAACTGACCTGACCTTCATGCTGCCACAGGAAGCCGATAATCTAGGATTGCTGTTTTCATGAGTCTAGATGTGTGAGATCTGATTCCAAGAAGACCTGCTGATTGAATACCGCTTATTTCTTCGCAGAAGGGAGCTCGTTAAGTTTGATGTACAAAATATCAACTTTGAACCAGCGGCGGCTTGTCCATAAGAGCTTGTCCACACTCAAATTATTTTAAAAGATTGTATTTTCGTGTTTTTTTTTTTTTTTTTTTTTTGCTAATTGGATTACTTTTCCACTTTTAGAATTCAGTGTTCAACGAAAATTGCAAAAAAGTAATAAAAAATTGAAAAGAAGACGGAAAATCAATCAAGCAAGAGAGGCAGACTAAAGCTGCTTCAAGTTTTGCCCCTCCTACATATCCGATATTAACGCAAAGAGCAACGCGAAGCAGGAGAAAAGTAGCCCTTTCTCCGCTTGAAATTGCATTCATTTGAGCTGCATTTTTTCAGCTTTCATTTGGCGCGAATTCCTAATTTGGTTCTTCTTAGCCTTTTCTCAGTAGTTCAGTCATTTTTTAAATCCAATTCTGAATGAGTTGTAATTTTTTGATTCTTTATGTTTTTTCGGGTGCTGATTACGATTCTGAGGTTTGCCACTGATAATGTTTGTTGGAATTTCAGTTATAGTAAAAAACATAAAAACATTCTCCAGTTTCTTGCTTATAACTCAAAAGCTATCAATTTTTAGTATATCATCATTATATATCAAAATAAACAGCAGAAAATTTCCTACAACTTAGGTCTATAAAACTTTTACAGCACTGCTTGTTTCTGAGTTGACGAACCGCCACTGCTTTGAACCAAGGTCAGTGGGGTGTCTGTTCTATTTACTGATAAATACCGGTTTAGTTTAATTTTCGCTTTACATTCTTCTGAAGACGGTCAGGGACCTACTGCTTATCCTCTTCAACAACAAAGAAAGAAGCACTATTAGTAGCGGATTTTACAGTGATCTGGGACGATACCGCAATGAATGGGCTCCATATCTGTAACTGCTGTGATGTATACGGTTGAGATCTTGGAGCCTTATGATCGCTTTTGTATCGGCGTAGATGGTCCTAATACTAGGAAAGTTTTTTTTTATTTCTTCGAAAGATAGTTTTTGGAATTAAATTTAATTAATCATTGTAAAATTTCTTAAAGCGAATTATTAACTTATGAATGTGAAAATAAATGATGAATACTTTTTTAAAATTCTCCAAGTTTCTCCAAGTCATATCAAAGCCTTAAAGCTGTGGCAATCTCTGAGCAGTTGCATATTCATTTTCCATTCAAGAAAATGACCATTTATGAAAGAAGACTATTCTTTAAAACCAAATTTAAACCGAGAATTCCACATTAATAATACCCAATAATTCACATAAAAAACTTTTACTTCGGAACATAAAAAAATAAAAATTGATCTGGTGAGGGTGAGGATTTCTTTTTCTCTCTCTTGTCAAATTAATGTACAAAGTTCAGAAGGAGGAATTCTTCAGAATCTAAATAATTGAAATTAAATATATTCAGTCTCCAATTTTTAATGCGATATACTTACTCACAATTAATGCATAAATAGTTTTATATTAAAAACGAGCTTTTAATATTGAATTAAAATATAGAAACTAATTTGTGCATTTAAGTAGACAAATAAAAGCACGCTTTTTAAAAGCTTTTTATTTTGATTATTTTCTACTTTTTAGTCTTTAACACATTTAACAAATCGTTATTATGATTGTTTTGGAATCTCGTAATCAAATTTTCTCTATTTCACTAGCAAATGACATCTTTGGTATTGAATCAAAACTTAATAAAACTAAGCGATTAAATGACAATTTTCTTCTGAAAATATTAAAATATTGTATTGTCAAGCTGAACACAGAACTATAAAAAATTTCAGAACTTTACCACATAAGGAATTGAGTGAAAAATCGAATAATATATTTCGATTTTTACATACATGAAAAGTATAAAGTTAAAGAAAAAGTTTTGAAAATTCTGAAAACGGGTTAGTTCGGGATATTTAAGCCAAGCCTGACTCAAGAATGTTCTAGTTAATTCAGGACTCCTGGTCACTTTATTTAAACGGGAAAAACCAAGAATATGTCCTCTTTTTACATTGAAATCTTTAAACAAGCGTTTCTCATAGCCTTTAGGTTTACTTATTGAATTGAAAGAATATATACAAACCCGCTTTGAACTCCGATAGCCCTGCTAGTGTTGACATTCAATTTTCGAAAATTCTTCCACCAGTTCTACGCCACAAAAGTACAAAGGGATACTACAGTTCTTTGTTTAGAATACAGAAGTTCAACTCGCCAATCAGAAGAGTGAATAAAATTCACTTTTCTACGTGTAGCGAATTCGACAGCAGTTGCCGCTATTTCGAAGTCAAGTAGCAACCTTTCTCTTCTTTGAGATAAAAAGGCACTTCTATTTTTAAATTCTTCCCTCTATCTTCCGTCACGATTCCAAAATGCAGCTTTCAGAAAACTTCTGCTGTTTCATGATGGGAAGGAACTGTAAATCTCATGCTCGATTTCCCAAACATATCCGTGTAGAGCATTCTTCTTCCACAAGTTAAGACAGTGTTTCAGATTTTCCAATCTCCGGAACAGAGCAGCAACCTCATCTAAACCATGGTTCTAATGCTAAATCACAGGAAACACTGTTTCTTTCTCGGCTTCCTTTTGCCGTAAAAGTGCATTAAGAAAATTATTTTCTCTTTTTTATTAAGGGGATGCTTGTATTATGTGGAGTTTTATAGAAGGTCACGCTGTTTCGAAGGATGCTAGGTTGTATTATATAAAACAAAATGAATGAAATGGAAAAAAAGAAATCTCCCAGGATTTCAAAAATAAAATGATTTGGAATCCAATTTGAGAAATGGAGGAGTTTTTTCTTATATAAATATATTCATGGACGCTGCGAGCAACTTTTACAAGAAAATTAGCACTGTTAGGCGTAGTTTGTAAAAATAATCATCGCTCAAAGAGCAAAAAATTGTATATCAAAAATTCCATTTGAAATCCACTTACCGGCACTTGCCAAGTGCCAATTGGAAAAAAGTAAGATGGCCGCTGAGGTAAAAAATGTAATGAAGCAGCACATAATTGCAATGGTGATTATAATTAATAAGCACTGGCTACCCAACGTACGTTTGCAATGTGATGGGTTGTCGACTAGTGGATTTCAACCAGATGGAATTTTTGATGTACGACCTTCTGCACTTTGAACGATGATATGTAGAAAATTTTAAGTAAATTGGAAGTGTTTATAATTATATGTTCTTATTTGCTCAGCAATAATTCTACTTTAGAAAAAACTAAATGACATTTATTAGTTTTAAAATATCATCTCGTTGTGTATTTTGTTAATTGCCGAGCATTTAAATTTCGAGCGGCATTTAAAATGAAATTTGACTGAGTTGTTTGGTTGAGAATTGACTCAAGATGATAGAGAAATTTGGAATATTATTGGCGAAGATATATGACAAACTTCTGAGTTAGTTGGTTTTAGTTGGCCTATAGTACTCGAATCTTGAAGAGTCAAGCGTGAAAGTGACTTATGACATATATTCCCTCAGTTTAAGGTGTGGTCTTTCAACTGTCACCTGACTATGCTTCAAAGTCATGAATTCTGCCCAAAATAGTTCTAGAGTAACACTGAAATGGGCTATTAATCTGAAAAAAGTCAATCAAATCAATTCAGACCCAGCTGCATTTTGTTTACCAAAACAAATGTGAAAAGATTTAAATGTCTTATATCAAAGTAACTTCTAATCCCTCTGTTACTTGCAAATTCAAATATTTTAGAATCTGATTTACAAGGGGAGAGAACGACTTGGGAAATTCAGTTCGGGATGAAACTTGGCATATTAGTAGCATACCTTTAGGGTGTTCACCCATTTATCTAATAAAGTGCAATGGCCAGCCAATTTGGAGAAAATAACCCTCAAACTTTGGGCACAGCTTATATACCAGTAAATGAGCACCGGCAGTTATCGGCCAAATGGCTCAGGTGTCAGCGCGCTTGCCTACTGTCCGCTTGGTCAACGGTTCGGTCCTCGTTGTGTTTTTATCCTTTTTATTTTTTCCAAAATCATTTCAAATTTAATGAAAAATTAAATAAATATCTTTTAATTAAAATATGAATTATTTTTATGCATAAAATAACTCTTC
>BGPR01007634.1:24137-39750 GCA_013235015.1 Araneus ventricosus
ATAGATCCGCATACAAAGAGGATCTTGGGCGGAATCCGGCTACGCACCTGGAACCCTCTGATCCCCAAACCGAGAGTTTATCATTAGTCCACGGCTTAGCCAGGCTTGACTCTGAAAACTAGAGGAGAATCGCCTTATTTAGAATTATTTTGATCGGAGAAATGAATGCATTTCGAATTTTCTTGCATACAAGTTTAGATTTAGTTTAGTTTAGTTTAGTTATATTAACGTCCCGTTTTAAAGCAACACGAGGGCTATTCATACAAGTTTAGAAATTGTGATCTTGTTAAAAAAACAAGTGATTAATATAAAATTTAATATGAAGAACTTAAATATAAGTTTTCTTGGCCTCTAATAACTTGGAAGAAATCTACTTTTACATTTTATTGAATTTTATGGGTGGAAATATTCTTACCATTTGTCTTGGCACAGAATGGCCAATTTTGGCTCTTGCGTTATTAAAAATCTAAATCCCAATATTCCTATCCAATCTTGGCATCCCTACACAAAGAAAATTACATGCACTCTTTATCAATATATACTCACATACAAATATAAGAAGTACTAATGTCAAATTAACAAAGCATTAGCTACATTGCCCACATTTTTTTCGATAATTTCCATCACTTGTATTTTAAAAATGAATAGTTTGTTAACGTACTTAACAATACATTTACATTTGAATACATATTGCGATTTATTCTATTACATTAAGACTGCAAAATCAGACCAATTAACTCCTTTTTTGGCGCATGGTCAAAGATATGCATGCTTTCTTCAGTTCCAGTTTTTAAAAACTCCTTTAAGAACTGACTACATATCCTTGCAAAGCCCAACGCTGTCAAAGCGATAAATGCATTTAAACGCTGTTCCAAATAATTTGATTATTCCAAAGAATTTTGTTTCTAAATAAGGTGGAACTCTATTGTTCTAATAAATAAATTTGGAAAATTGTTCAAACTTCATTTATCACCGTAGAAATATTTATTACTATCTTGTTCAGAAGTGAGAAAAAAAAATCTAAATGTTAAATAAAGCGAACTAAAAACTTTAGATTTTGGTTTCATTGGTCCATAACGCTGTATTTTTGTGGAACTGCTAAACTGTCGTCTACTATTACCTAACGTTAAACCTGGATCTAGACCCAGCAAACTGTAAAATTTGGAAAAAGAGGAATGCTGGTTGAAGCCCCAACTTTGCAGATACTGGATTGAATACAGCAGATATAATAATATCATATAAATAGTATGATTATATTAACATCCTTATAAGAAGCAACACGAGGGCTATTTAGAAAAGGACCTCGTAGTTTTGAGCCGCTTCCAGATGGTGAGGACGACATATGAGCTGGCACCTACCCCTTCCAAAATTTCGCGCGACACCAATGGGAGGGCATTTGGCCACTACGTACGATTTAGCGTGTGGCAGGCCCCATATACGGCAGATATTCGGTGGAATCGGGTTTCGAGTTTGGGATCCTTCGGCCTGAAGCCGAGAGAATACCATTAGGCCACCGTGGCCTTGCAATATTATATAATATTCAGCATCTTAAAAAAATTTTCAAGTGGAATTTTTTTTGAATAATACATCTTGTTAATTGAAGACCTGAGTTAAATTTCACATTGCTTTATGTGAAACTTTCATTTTCTAATTTATTTGAAAATTTAGTATTTTGGAAATATTGCTACAATTGCACAATATTATTGGTTTGGTATTCGGTATTCCTTGCTATCCATAAATTTGTATAATATTATATAATATTTCGGTGCTACTGGGGACAGTCTGATCTGTATTGGAGTTTGGTAACTTCTAGATCTTTAGCCTAGTGTTGAACGTTCAGAAATCGTTGGGCTCGGAAGTTTGGAAATTTGTTTAGCGATAAAGGTGTCATCCTGCTCATCTGAGAATGACTATAAATTAAAAGATAATTTTATAGCCCTAAAATAGCCTTAAATCAGGATTTAAAAACCATTAGTGTTTGCGAAAAAAGGCTTTTTTCAAGATTAGACAATCTAACTTTCGCATTAAATAAAGATAACTTTCGCATAAAATAAATAAATATTTGTAAAGCGCTGTCCTACTCTTCAGGGAATGCGACTGACGTAATACATAGGATATCCAATCCGTGGAGTGTATTCGAGAAGTGTATGTATAACAGGCGGCCTTCGAAATGGAAGAATCAGCTTAGCATTAATGGAGCGAAAAACTTGGATATCGCTTTCGTTCCGACTAGGTTTCTGAAGAAAATATCAGTCCGTAAGAAAGTTTTACAAGTTCTTAGTTCGATCGTTTCACAAAAGCATATCGTTACTTCAGCTGTTATAGCTAAAAAGTATATGCTCGTCATTATTTTTTTTATGAAACGAAGTATTTTGCTTTGGCTGAATATCTGAGTTATCGTTTAGACTCTTCAGAAAAGGAGAGATTTTAGAAAACTCTTTCACTAAATTGAACAAATACCTTTAAATTTGTTTAATAACCATTGAAAAATATCTTTAATGAATTAATGTCAGTGAAGCTGTAGCATTGTAATAGTAATAAAATTAAAATTTTCGTAATATAAATTTTAATAAGCAACTGTTAATACTTTTTAATAATATTAATTTATGAGCAAAATAATTGACTTTCGAATCATATGAATAGTTGGTATTTTGTATAAAATATTTCCTATGGTTCCCACACTGGAGTTACTTTTAAATTGCATAAATAAAATACTATTTTGCAATGACAAAAATGAAACTGGATTTAAAAAAAAATACCCAAATTCACTATTAAAATTAAAACATTAAAGGAATGAATCTTCATCTATCTAATGATGCTTAGCAAACGTTGTTCGTAGTTTAGAAAATTCTAAAACTTATATAATGTAGCAAATATCCCAAATAAGCCTTTTTGAGAAACCTGTTCTAGGTTTAAAATATGCTTTTGTATAGACATTTAAAAAATAAATGTTTAAAACTTAAAGACGGACAGAAACTAAATATTTTCGGTATAGGCTTGACAATATTTATGTATGTAAAATGTTCATCATTTAATTCAATTCACATGCAAAAGAGTAATTAGCAACTTCTATCGAATATTTTTCTTATGCACTTTTTTGAGTATGTATGTTATAAATATTTTTTCCCACTAAGCTTTTCGGCGTGCAATAACATCTGCTCTCAGTTATTTTCTTCGTTATGACTATCGCAAATCTCTCGCCTGGTTCGGCCTGCAATGAAAACGCCTTTATTCCTTTTCACTCGTATGTCATGTCTGACACGGCATTCTGAATCGTCTGCACATTCTTCGTTAGATAACGAATATTATATAAACCATATAATACCAAAAACTTCAGATTATTCTTAAAGAATTAACACTAAAGACTTATCTTACTACTTCTACAAATCCATGACTCGGCATTTTTAAACTCTTTTGCATTCCATTAAAAGTAGAATGTTAAAGTTCTTTCTTATTCTTTCATCTGCAAGTTTCAGTATTCACATTTTCTCGCTAAGAATATTTATAGATAGAAGTGGGAACATAAAGTTTGGATTATAAATGTGAATATAGTGATATTAAATGTAGAAAGGCCTAATATAGAAACTGCCGTACAAATGTAATCTGAAATGGAAATATAACAAAGGTAATTTGTTGTCAATCTGGATTCCGTTATTTTTTGCAACTGTCCGATCATTCTATATTATGCATGTTTCAACTCTACAGAAATAACTTTGATACTGTTTCTGATCTCATGAGCTGATCCAAGCCGCAGGATTCCTCGTAAAAGGCAACGATGGAAACTAGCATATCTAATTCAAGTACTCCCATGATTTATAGCATCGTAAGCTGAGCAGACTTATGTAGCAAAATTCTGTTACGCTAATGATACTTGATGGAATGGCTTCTATAATTCTCACCGGCCAGGAGTCTGTGCCTTTCGCCTCCAATTTGACATGGAGCATGCATTTTATTCTTTCAGTTTTCTGAAATTCTCTTTAATGCTAACTTGTTTGCATTAAAGAGAATTTCAGAAAACTTTAGACTATTTAATCTGGGGAATTTTAAGAAAATAAACATATAAACATAAATAATGTGCTTTTGAACTATTAGACGGATAGAGAGCTCTTTGTAACCTTAACACATCCTTGTGTGCTACAGCATTGAAGATTGTTTTCTTAAAGAATCTTTTCATTGCCATTTTATCAAATTATCAGTTTTCTCACCTTATTCTTTCAGGCAAGTTTAACTCTAAGCACTGAATCAAAAGGTTAAAACCATCACTCATATTCACTGAATTTTTAGCACGCGGAAAGAATAAAATACTGTCTATTGTTTACTTTTTTAAACCTTATTATATGCATTCATTCCGAAATAAAATCTGAAATATAATTTCAGTTTTCATTTTGCTGCTTTCTGTAAAATAATTGACATAAAAAGATAACAAAATAAAAGATTTGGAAGCAAATAATTAAAAAATGAAATTGAATAAAATGAAACTTAAAGAATGAATTTTTATAATAATGGAAAAAGATAAAATGAACAATTCTTGCATTATTATTCTACAATTAAGAAATACTTTACTTGGAATGATGGAAAGAAATTCAATCTATCAAGCTTTTGAAATTTAAGAAGAAGACGAAGTGTAATTATTCTTAATTGAAGCGTGAGAGAATAAAGAAAGGGAAAAAGTACTTGAAAGAAAGTCGTAAAAATTATGTTTTTATCTGTATCTGATAGTTTTCCTGAAATGATTTCTTTTCCATCTTCGTGAAAGTAATTGCAACAAGAAATGTAAGATACAAAAAATTCTAATTCATTACAACTATCACTAAACTTTTTCTTTTTTTATGCGTATTATAGATTTAAACATGTTAAATTTGCATGACTAAATTTGTTAGTTATTTTTTATGCATATATATACGGAATCTTTAATTTATCTTTGCAGCAGGATTAATACCATTAATGTTCTATTGAATATCTCAGCAGGCCGTATTTGATTGTTTTTTTTCTATTGTCACAGTTTGGATGAGATTCTCGAATTTTCTTCTCACAATTTTCTATGACCGAAAATATATAAGATCTGATATTCATATCTAAAGGACGATACCATTCAAAATTAGTCTTAGAAACCTTACACCAAATTCTTGTATATAGAGCCGGTGAACTTGCATAACAGAATAAATTCAGTTACTAAAATTTTTTCACTATAAAAAAATTGCCCGAAGGGGAAAAATTTACATAAAATGCTTTACCAAAGATACATAATAAAACTATAAAAGGAAACGCAGAAAACAAACACATAATTAGGAAACCAAAATCGTCATTTGTTTCTCCAAATAAATTTGGCAAAATCAAAACTTTTTCAGTACAAAAAGAAATGGAGACATTTATATATTAGAGTATTGCATCAATGTAAGTTCTAACATATAAATTTCACCATTCTTGATTCCAAGTAGATAAAATGAAATACTCAATTATTATTAGAAGTCGGTAAAATGTAGCAAATAAAAAACAGAATTTACTGTAATCGAGATCGATTCTTTCGTTTCAATACGGAAAGTTTACTTTACAATTTAATGATTTTACATAGCGAACCTTTTCGTACGTAGAAAGTATTGGAGAAGGCAATTAGGATATTTTGTTTTATTTCTGAAACATTAATCAAAAATTCAAAAATAAATAAATAAAACAGAAAGAAACTAAACATTTGTTTAGGCTTATCAAAACAGAAAAAACCGGATAAACACAAATCAGTGTTCTCATTTGTATTTTGAATAAGAGGTAGAAACTGTGCGCGGATATCTTCTGTTCTTTGAACAATCTTAATCTTTTTCGATGTCAAATAATGAAGTTGGAAAATGAACCTGGAAGCCTTTTCAATTTTTTTGTTTCTTCAAAACGAGACTGTTTTTGTGCAATAGCGAGTTCTGGTAATTTATTCATCTGCATTCCAATTTCTTTGCAGCTGACTAATAGTTTGCTACGAAACTTCTTTCAGCTCTCCTATTAATTTTCTAAAGTTTTGCTTTTTCGATTTTCCAAAAACGAAGGGGAATACATTATTGATTACTTCTTTTGTCTGCGACAAGGTAAATTTATTTCTGGCTCAAAGCGTATCATTGACATTTCATTTTGAAAACGAGAAAAATTAAACGAACTTAGTATAGAAGAACTTTCATCTTTTAAATTAGTGGAAAGAAGGAAAATGAAATGCATAAGCATATTCTATTGTCGTAGCAGCTTATTATTCCTTAAAAGCTAAATTTTTTATGGTTCTGATCAAATACTATTTCCTATATACACAGTGTTTGACATTTGCTAAGGAAGAAAGGCATCTCTCAGAAAAAAAAATTGCAACTGACATTCGCTAAGAAACTGTAAATGAATATCTGAACCTCAGAGGTAAATTATCTTAAACTGAATTTTGCTAATTGTGATTTTTTTTCTCGTATTTCCATTATCCTGAAAGCATCTTCGGATAAGAAAAATGTTCTAGTTGTACGTCGAAAAGAATAAATTATCCATCAAAAATACTCTTAAAAATAAATTAACTATTGCGCTCTTGGATTTCTTTTGGCTATCTTGTAAAATGTTAAATTGTTACTTGCGCTAGCACTTACTGACCTAAAGATTTATGCTAAGACTGTGAATTCTTTACAAGAAGACAAGGGAACAACTGCTCCTAAGAACAGTTTTAAACTTAATGGAAATCACTTATTCTTGTAGATATACGAACACCATGAGATCCTCAGTGAAAAGTGTGACCTTCTCGAACACAGATTAGTTTTTATTATGCATCACCGTTATCCACGCTTTCCACTTTCGATATCTGCCAGACTCACTTTCTAACTAAATTATCGATGGAACTCTCCGGGTTTTGTCCTAATCGTCAATAAGGGTGAGTATGCTTTCCTGCTCAACGGAAGAAGAACGATTTCTGCGAATATTTCGCATGCTCAATACATCCAGGTTTGCTGTACAAGACTGAAATCTGGGGATTATGCAAGACTATTCCTTGCTTAGTATTTGCGTAGTAATGATACTTTTTACTCTTACTTGTTAATTCAAGTTGATTTGTCACTCAGTAGAGTATTTGAAATGAAGAGAATAGACTATAACATTTTGAAATATCACTCTTATTAAAACCTGACACATTACATTAAAAACTTCTTTCACTGACGGAACTTCTCAAAATTTGATAATATCTCTGCAAATTAGTCGAAAGAAAGCAATAAATTATATTTTTTAGCATTGTTAGGGTGCATTTCTCCCTCGCGTACCCTTTGATTAGTTTTTTATTTTCGCATACCCCCTACTAACATATCCGCCCTCGCGCCGCGGCGCGGGCCGGGCGGGGAGGCGAAGAAGGGTGGGGCGGTGATGTTAAGGACTTATGTTAGCTTGAGAGTCAAATGACTGGAATTAATAACATTTGTAGAACTTATTTAGTGATTTTACATTTTGTTCCATTTTTACAATAGTATTAATACCACTCCAAAATAAATGAAAGCAGCATTGCATTAATTTCGCAGTAACTTATTAGGATAGCAAAAAATTACCATTGGTAATAGCCAACTATTCAAGTGGTAGAGTTACTAAATACCAAGTATATACTTGGGGAAACAAAATTTTGTAAATATTTTTAATCCCTTGCATTTTCTTGTGTCCGCCGTAACCAGCTATGATTTTGAGTACCCCAACTAGTCCTTCGCGTACCCACAGGGGTTCGCGTCCATAGGTTGGGAACCTGTGTTCTAAAAGATCAGGCATGTGCTAAATCTGTCTGTTAACTGTTTCATACAGTTAGCACTTCTTCTTCCTCTTGATTACGGGACACCTCGCCCCTGGTCCACAGTTACCACTATATTCAAATAACTGTTGACGGATGGCAATTCATTCAAATATGGAACGGGTGAAATCTCTAACATAAAAACACGTCTGTAAGGTTTAAGTAGAAGTTATGCAAATCACTTAGCAAATACTACAACTTTTACTCTTGTAATGATTTATTATGCAATATGAGAATCTGTTAATTTCTTTTCAGTGATTGTGTCTGTTAAGTTATTATTATGTGTTAATAAACGCCCTCTGTTACAAGAGTGAGTCTTTGGTTTTAGGGTAGCTATGATGTTCGATTTCGATGATTGTATGTAGCCGCTACGGCCGCGGAACCCTTCTGAGATGGAATAGTGAACTAGATAGTTGCAGAGGCATATCCACTTCGAATAACAACGAACACTTGTGAAATCTCAGTGACGAATTTGAAAGATGAGCTTCTGTTATGCATGATTTTCATTTTCGGTATCTGCTATGAAGGCTTTCTACTAAAATGCTGAGGAACCATCTGGGGAATTTGTCGCATTCTTCACTAAAGGTGATTATGACTTCCTGACAAACTGAAGAAACGCGATTTCTTCGAATATCTGTGGGATTTGTGCCCGTCACCAACAGATGGCGCAGCGACTCTCATACTGTAACGGCTTGACGTCACTGAGGACAGAGTCAGATCTGATGAAGCTCTCGCGAAGGAGACTTCAACTGTTTTAACTTTGAAGGGGAAGCTTAGTGAATGTCCATTGACTGACCGCACGTAGGTGGTCAAGAGAAAGGATCATCTGTGTACAGTGGATTGAATTGTGAACTTTCCGACAATGGATACCATTTTTTATTCTCACAGCTAAACATCATCTGTAATAATTCACCATCATCATCTTCTGTCAACATTGTTCTAATAAATAGGTGCATAATTACATGTGGTGTGATTGGTATCATTTCAAAACCATCACACTCATATATTGGGTGTGATGAGTGCTCCAGTGTTTCTTGTACAAGGTTTAAATCTGTTATTATGCATGCTTATTGCTCACTGAGTATCACCTCGAAAATTACCCATGTCCTATTTTAAATTGAATTTTCATCCACGAGCAGTTATGTGTATCCATTTCAAATAAGTATAAAAAGTAAGCTTTGACACTACTAAAGAAAGTCGAGCATATTTTAAATCCACTATGTTTGCTGAATCCTATATACTCTATTAATATTTAAAGAAATGATTATATTTCTTTCTTTCTATTAATTTGTTGAGATATTACCAAATGTGGAGAAGTTTCGTCAATGAAAGAAGGTTTCAATGTCCAGTTTCACCTGATATTTCAAGACACTAAAAATTAATCTCTTTATATCAAATACTGTAATGAAAATATGTGAAAAGTACGAGATTTATCATTGTGTCAAGATAAATAGTCTTGAATATCATCCTAACATATAAAAATATTTATACATTTCTACAGGATTTTCCTCTTAAACCCCACTAACTTACATTCTGTTCAACGGAAGTCTGTCTTTAGGTGAAAACATGTAAATTTTTTGAAACTATTTTGTAACTCTTAACCGCATAGAAACACGTGCTACATTATTCAGAGAGAATGCGGTCATTCGTTACTTTCCATGTATTGTCGACTTGAATTGTCATTGAGTATAGAAAGCGTGCTAATTTTGAATGAGATGTTTTCCGCCTATAAATTGCTTTTTCTGATAAATAGCATGGTTTTGACAGGTCACGAGGAAATTAAAGAAGTAAAAGCCCACTTTAATTTAAAAATCTAAATATCATTAAATATTTATGGTGTTAAAAATTGCATAAACATTCAAACATCTCAAAAATATTTTTCAACAACACTTTGTATGATCATATTGCAAGACACTCTTTAAATTTGAAGTTTTTGAAGTAGAAAGAAGGACATATTTATTCAATTGCAAATTTCAGCCGTAAAATCTTTGACGAATCTAAATTATTCACTCAGGCAAAGTTATGCATTGGTAGATCTTCTCCATTTACCACTGATGGTAAGAGATTGGAGTCTTTTAAATTGTGTACAGGGAAATAAACTTTCTTATTTAAACCAAAGATGTCAGGAAATTAATCTGCGTTAAGTTCATTATAATACTGAATAATATATGAATTAAATACGATCATCAAATTAATCTTTTCACGCCAGAAAACAGTTTGACATAACCCAGATTTCCCGGAGGGAACAAAGGTTAAAACAGAACCAAAGCAGATTACAGTTTATGATGAAGTGTTTAATGTTGTGCATGGCACAAGTGATAAATAACGTGCGTTTTTTAAGTAGAGTCCTAAAGCGTGTTAAGGTTATTATTTATCTTCAGAAAATAATGACAGCATTCATATATTGCTCTTTATTGTTAATTTATGTATGCATATTCAAACAAGATTATTCTGCGTCATGACTTCTTAACTGTTCTCCACTCGCAACTCCTTTTAAGTGTTGGAAAAACATCCGCGACCGCATATTCGTCAGTAACTCTTGTCATGATCAACATATTAGAAATATTAACAAGTTACTAAATACTAACTACTAAACCTGAGATAAAGCGAACCTCCTTAGTGAACGATAAGACTCGCTGGGGTCATAGAATGACCCCAAACTGAAATTCAACTCTGCGCTGTTCAAAATATTATATTTTCTAGTTGGAAAAATAACGCTTTTGACTTCTTGACATTAAAAATACAGTTTTTAACACAAATAAAATCTACTCTATTATTATCCACTCATAAAGCACGGATTTCTGGAGGGTCTATTTCTTTCAGGAGAAAAGTTTGATGCGAATTTCTCTATAAATATATTTGCGCACTCTACAATTAACTGTATCATCTTATCGTGGATGAATAACTCCCAACTGTTACATCTTTCGCTGGACCGTTTGGTCCAGGTAAGCGCGACACAATATTATGACAAAGAGTACGAAATATACTGCCTAAATTTTGTTCTCCTCTACTCTGCGCCATCTTTTGATGAAAACCAGTCCGAGTTATTCACTTCTTAATTTTCAGAATAAATGTCCTCTTCCCTTTCCGTATCATGTTCGCTGAAACTTCCATGATCTAAAAAATTATCTTCTAAAATATCCTCAGGTCCATTGTCTTCCTCGTCAAAGTCTGAATCTTCATCAGTTTCAACTTCAGCAAGAAGCTTACGTAAAAGCTCCATTTCTTTTTCATATGGAATCGGCATTGTGAGTAGCAGGTAAATATTTTGATTCGGAAAGGACAGCAACGAACTGACGCTATCAGCCGATTGAAATAACTGCTCTGAGGAACAAACGGAAGAACGCGCGGGGTTCCCTAACCCCAGTAAGTGACGAAACGTGTATTAGGTGATGAAAAATTCTAACTTTCTAAATACTCAGAAAGGGCAGAGTGTGGTGACTAACTCAGCTACTGATAAGAAAAAAATGAACAGTAGGCTATTTTTCTAGGAATCGGCGTTTGCAGAGAGCGTGGGGTCATAAAATTCCCCCCGCGCGACCTCTCGGGTTAACGAGATTTAATAAAGTCATTAAATCCGACTCCTTTCTTCAATGTTTTTACAAGCAAATGTTGAACAATTTGAAAGAAATAGTCATAGTTGGAAATTTTAAGACCCTAATGAACTTTTACGCGGCTCCACTTGAAGGAAGAGTGCAACCATTTAATGCAAGCCTATATATAAAACATAGTTTAAGTACGAGTTCCGCATGCATTAATTGATGGATTAGACATTTGGACATTATAAATCTTCTCTTATATGACTTGATGTGATAACTAATATATTTAATATTCCAAGCAGTTATTTTTCATAAAAAAATTTCAGAAAATGCATCTTTTTTCGATAACATATCGTTCTAAAAAGTTCCATCATAGTCTGTATGAGTTGTTGGAAAATTGGGCCGAAAAGCATTGTCACTTCTAACCACTCATCATTCATTGTAGTTAAGCGATATCAAAATTTTGCTTTCCTCCCTGGAATAATTAGTCAATTTTCAACTATTCATACCCTTCACTTGCATGTTGTTATTGCTTTTAAAAACCAATCCAACAAATGTCTCAAGCAGGCAATCAAATTTTGGATGCAACAGCGGAAAAGCCGAGACAGCCCAGTTTAAGCACAACAAACCCTAGAGAAAAATACTTAGCTTGAAAAACCTATAAAAAGCGAAAAAGCACGTTTCGAACAAATTTATAAGGATAAGCTTGGCCGATGAAAAGCCAGTTCCTACTTTGGAAGATTAAATTTATTTATATTTTTCAGAGAACCTGATTTTATGAAGTTGATATGATTTTGAACTTTGGTTTAAGAACTAGCTTGAGCTTTCAATCGCACGATAAAGAAGGGAAAATTTATTGTGGGATGTATATATTGATACTGTATAATAAGGAAGGGAATGTTATTATGGGATGTATATATATATTGATTCTGCATAATAAGGAAGGGACCGTCTATTATGGGATGTATTGATACCGCATAATAAAGAAGGTAAGGTCTATTATGGGATGTATTGATACCGCATAATAAAGAAGGGAACGTCTATTATGGGATGTATATTGATACCGCATAATAAAGAAGGGAACGTCTATTATGGGATGTATATATATATTGATATGAAGCGCCCGTATTTTCATCAACATATAGATAACCAATATATTAACAAGAAAACTGGATCTTCCTCGCCCTGCCGTTGTATCCGGGTCATCTGAATGACAGCCGTTGTAATTGCTCGAGTACCCTGGCAGGAGTCCTAATAGCCATCACCGGCAACGGCCCGAGCCCTCCCGTAGTAGATATGTACTGTCACTGGAGGGAAGATTCAAGTCCACCCATTACTATACTCTCAGAGGAAGCGAGTGTCCTCTTACTTATCCGTGTACTCGCGGTTCCTCCCCGGGGAGAACTAATCTGCCATTATCGTTTTTGTCTGATAACTGAAATTCTACTATATTATTTTCTTTGAGTTACTGAAAGGCTTTGGCAATATAACAGCAAATACTTTCTCAAACTTATTTATACTCCGTGATTTTTGAAAATATAGAGTTATTTGCAGGTAATAAATCACCCTAAAAATAAAACTTTAAAAATACGAATGATTCAATAGGACTTTCAATAAATTAAGTAAAAAGTTTTTAAAAACACATTTTTTTATTATTTTACTAGAAACATGAAATTTAAAAAAAATATTTTCTATTTTTTAGTATTTAAAATACGAAAATGAGATTATGAGTTTATATTTTTATACTAAGTTAGTTCTATGAAACGAAATGACTCTACCAGAATTATAGTGGTGAATAAACGAGCTACTAGTGTGCCATGGTTCTATCACTGCAGACAATATTCATACTTTTTAGTCTGACAAGGTCCTATCTGCTTTTGCTATGACCTCTGATAAGCTGTGCCATTATTCAAGCAGGCTGTGGTTGTTTGTTTGGAGGCTAACAGGGATTTGTACTCATTATGAAAGTTTTGTGTACTGTTTTGAAATGGAATAAAGTTAAATCTTTTTATGATAGCAACGAAGAAAATGAGTTGTGCGAGCCTGAAAGTTTGCCTTATTTATTCAGTGACACAGGCAGTGAGGAAGAATGGATGATAAACGAAAACGAAGCAGATAATGAGAAGAATAGAAAAAAAATACATCATCAAGAAGGAAGTTTTCTTGTAAGTATTTTTTGTGAAGGAAGAGAAAATACAGGAATGCAAGTCTTTCTACTTTGGAAAATTATTTATATCGCAAACTCCAGTGTACACTGAACATTCAATTAAAAATATGGAAACCAACACACAAACGCAAGACTAAAGAGAAAAGAAATATTAGAAGAGTGCCCAAAGAAGACTCAGTTTTAGTAAGAAAATATGTAAAATCCAAATATTAGACATACCAAAAGAGAATATTTGGGTTCTCACCTTAGTATTGGGAAAATGTATGAATTGAACTTTAGTCAGTGTTGCAGTTAGAAAATCAATGTACTACAGAATTTTTGTCACGCATCAAACGTCAAAAATGAACAGGTGAGAAATTAGAAACGTGGAAAAGAAAAACAAAGATATGCCTGTATTGCTATTTGACTTAAAAAATGTAATATCGACTCCACATGCTAATATTAGTTCTTTTTTCAACTTAGAAAATCAAACGTCTATAACTTTACTACGCACTACACGCTTACTAAACAAATATATTGTGCCTTATGGAGTGAAAATTTATCTGGCCGCGTTGGTAATGACACTGCTAGTACTTTTCACATAATAGTGACCGTACAGCTGAGGAAAACGACATAACTGAGTTGATAACATGGTCTTCCCCAAAATCGAAATTCAATCATTTCAAACTCAGTTCTCCATTTTCTGAAGGATAATCCTTAAGTAAAATAAGTTACAATGAAGTACTCCTTAGCAGGGCTTCCATGCATCCAAGAAGTTGATAGTGTTCACAGCAACATTGAAAAAGCCATGAGCAAAACTGACTTCTGTTCTCCACTTGGATTCATCAGAATTTTAAAACATATCAATCAAAGACAACCATATCGTGTCATACAAATACGGTATGATGACTTTAGAGATTTTCAAGGAACAGCAAAATTTCTATTGTTATGAGATTGTGCCATTCGCTATTGTGGCAGTTTTGAATTTTACCAGAACTGTGCACACGGTGAATTTCAAAACATCTCACGACAAATTTGAGCCAAAAAATTCAGCAAATATCAAGTTTACTCAGATATCTATCAAGACTCGAAACAACATAATAAACAGAAAAAGACCTCAGAATGCAGTCTGAGTGTATTCCAAGTAACACCTAAGGTCAAAAGGCTACAAAAGAAATAAGTAATCTAAAAAAGAAATATATAAAGCCAGCATTTCCCTTCATACCTAAACAGGAAAGGGAAAATTATAATCTATATTTTGAATAAATCTAGTAATGGTGCCATTCCATTTATCATGATACAAAATGTTATTTAATCTTTTTCCATTAAATTTTGAATTAAGTTAGAACTTTGTACCACACTATTGTAATTTATATAATAAAAGGGTTACTTTGACAAAATTCTATGTGCAGTTACAACTATGCCGCATTCGCGAAAGCTATTTCTGTTCTGAACGAGGTTCTAACTGCATTTTGCTGTGTCCGAAAACAAAGCTATAAAATATAATATTTTTTCAAGTGAAACATTTAAATAAAAGCCTTTTAATATAATTATTAAAATATTTATTAAATTAGATCATAAACAAAATGTTGTACTAGGTGAAAATTTCAAAATATTTTTTCTCAAAACTGAATTGGATGCAATTAGAACCTTGTCAAACCAAGGCAACGATTATTGTAAAAAATTTCAGATTTCAAGAACTTCAGGTAGTGAGAGAAAAATCAATCACAAGCTCCCATTTTTGCAAATATGAAACAAGTCAAGTTAAGTAAAAATGTATTAAAAGATTATTCCTAATGGCAACTCCACTATAGAATTGAAAAAAATACAAAGCATACAAAGAAAATTTTTCAATATATGTTAAAGTAATATGTTGAAACGAAATCTAATTTCTCCTCTCCAAACTCTAATTTGAAAGTACTAGACTTCGGAACAGAATCTAAAGAAATATTCAGAAAACTCCGAACAGCTCCAGCATTCAATATAACAAAAGACTATTCAATAGCAAATTATTTTTGGCATCCATTCTTATGTCACGATTTTGTTCACAGTGTGATTAAAATGAAAACAGACTCCAACATGCTGATTTATTTAAATTTTAAGAGTTATGCATTCAGTGATCCAAAGAATGTTATTTCGCTGGCGCTGCTGAAACTT